>CADDXX010001472.1:2034-32959 GCA_902810485.1 Alauda arvensis
AGGTGAGTTGCACCAGCTGGCTCTGATGGGAGTTGTCCACAGGTGGCTTCAGGGAGGAGCAAAGCCCCCAGTGCTAACATGATCCACTTCCAAGGGAGTGGCAGTAGTGTGCTTCCATGTTGTCCTTCTTGGCCTAGGGCTGTGCTAGCTCAGGAGGCTTCTAGCAGGACTTTTTGGTACTCACACCTGGGAGTTCTTTTCTTGGGGGGGAGGGGAAGGGCTGCAGATGGTTTGTTCTCTAGCTAAGACATTATGGAACAAATAWACACCTGTGTTCTATGGAAATATCAATAGAATTGTTTGCCTGAATGTTTCTGGGGCTTATTTTTCTCTTTCCAAGAGGGAGCCAAAACAAACATTTATTTTTCTAAAAACCTGTAAAATTTGAAGACATTCATTTCTCCATACAGTTGTGAATCCCTGTGGACTCTTGAGTGTTTTCTCCTGCAAGTGAATTTACTGCTCAGTGGCTGCAGTTATTCCAGCAGGAAACCATGGAAAGCCTTTTGGTGCCTAGAATGAGGAGTTTTCTCTTCCTGCTCTGGAGGAGTACCTTCCTGTGTTCCAGATGAGCAGTAATGCTAGCTTAATGAGCCATGGATTAATATTTTCTATTCCTTTTGAGCTATTCTGGCCACCTATCCACCCCAATGGCTCTCRGTGGAAGAAGAGTTACGAATCATCGAGTTGCCTGAAGGCTTTTGGGAAAGGAGCCTGAGCATTGTACCCAGGACAGTGGCAGCCCTGCCTGCAGTGGCACAGCTGCTGCCTGTGTTTTGGGCCTTGCACAGGGATGCTCTCAGCACTGACTACAGCCTCCTCATCACAAGTGTAATGCTGTGGGCTTTCCAGGTCAGCCTCTTGGCTGGTGAATTGCTTCATCAAGCATGCACTGATAAATAGCTGAAGTTGCTGAAGCACAGCTCAACAAAGCTCAGCTCAGAGGTGAGTTAGCTCTGGCATGTGGTGCAGGGGAGGATGCTGGCAGTGGGAGGGCTCTGCAGACTCTGCTCTGTTGCATCCCCAGGCAGGGAGGGGCAGTGTCAGAGGAATGCCCTTAGGGAGAGGGGCTTTCCTGACCCTGCAGTCTGCCCTGGCACTGCTCAGGGACAGGACTAAGTGAAAGGCAGCTCCTGTGGCAGAGGGACTGAGCCTTCTGGCCTTGAGGCTTTTCTGTGGCTTTGCCCTGGGCATCCATCCCTTAGCTCCACTGTGGAGCATCAGTATTTTGACCTTCCCTCTGTTGGCTTTTTCCAGAACCTCCCTACTGGTTTCTCTGTTCTCCTTTGGCAGCTCAAGCTAATGGGTTTTCCCCTAAACCCCAGGCTGGTGGCTGCTTTTTTTGTCTTGTCTTCTCTCTTCAGTTTTGAAATATCCAGCGATTCTCCTTTTTTCCTGAGCTGCTGCAAAAGAGTCACAGATGAGTTCTGGTTCAAGCTATGGGAAAATATCCTATGCCCAGCCCCCAGTGCAAGCAGGTTTTGCACTCGTGATGGCTTTAACGTCAAGCAGTGTCTTCAAGTGGGATTGTCATTTGCAGGGGCTGGATCCTTGCAGTGCCATGTATTGTTTGCCTCCTCTGCCACCCTCATCTTTCTAGTTTCATGAAGGCACTTCCTTGCTGGTATAGCCCTACCCTTAAATTCAAGACATGAACTTGTCTACGTTGAAACTCAAGACTACACTTTTAGCTTTCAACAGAAGGCATCTGCAGTGTGAAATCCTGCTCAGCACCAAGGATGTGCTTCATAGTCGCAGCCAGTGGGGACCACAACTCCTCCCTTGATGAGCTGCTCCMTGAAGAGTGGAGTTGAGATGTGCTGTGAGTAGCAGGGGAAAATGGCGTCTTAGTGCTGTACCCTTGAAAATGAAGAAAGGAGGCCTTTCTTTTTTTTTTTTTAGCCAGCCCTCTTATTTAGAATTGACCTTCCCTTTCCACCTCTTCCAGCAGCACTTGGGGTCAGAAACACAAGAGACCATCAGAAAGAGTTTTGGGGGAGGGGACTCCTCTGCAGCACTGCAATTTCAGAGGTCCTAGTGCTGAACTCTGAGGAGCCCTTGGCAATGATAATTCCTCCGGATTGCAGAGGCTGTGCAATCAGAGCCATGCTAAGCTTGGGAGGAGCCTCCTTCACTTTGAAGTACATTAGCCTGCTCAGTACTGGAGAGCAGAAACCAGCATGATGCACCCTCATGCTGTGAAGTGACAAACAAATCCTGCTGTTTGAGCTGGCTACCAGCATGAGGTGGCCCTTCATCTCCCTTCTGACACTGAATTCATTTCCTCATCCTCTGGAGAGGCTAGGACAAGATGGGGTATCAGAAAGAAGGGAGATTTGCTCATAAAACTTACTGCCCTCCTAGAGCCAGGAGTGAAGGTGGTCAGGAAAGGACCAACTGCACTGGCAGTGCTGTGCCAGTCCTCAGTGGCAGTGGAGCCTTTCCTTCACCTCTCTGCTGAGCACTCATCCTTTGGATGATGAGAATACATTTTAGTCCRTTTTTTCTAAATGTTGGAGCAGCTACAAAAGGCTTTTCATTCTACAGTGTTCAGCCATTATATATAGAGGGAAAAAATTATCCTAAATCATATCTTTCAATGGCTATACGAAACTCCTTACTGGTCTGGTTCCTGCCTCATGTCAAAAGGAAAATGTGTGCAGCTGGGTTTTCCCCTCATCCCTGAAAAGGTGAGTTCTGTTACAGCTGTTACTGCTGTTTTGTGACTGAGTTTCAGGCAAACTGCTCAGCCTGGCAACTGCTGAACATGCCAGAGACCCRAGGCCCTGACTCATTTGTTCATCCCACTTTATAAAATAATTTAATAGAAAATAATCTAAGTGTGGACTTAATGGTGTTGCTGAATTGGGACTTTGCAGTAAAGTCCCTGCTGGATTCAGTTCATCTTAAGCAGGTATTTATTAGAGCTTGGGCAGAGCCACTGACATTTTGCTACAAGTGCTTCATACAAATGCTGTTGGTGATAACTTGGACACCACCACACAGGCATTTTGGGAGACAAATGAGCACCAAGCAGGGTTGTGCTGGATGAGTCATTTGGGAGAGGGGGAAATGTGGCTGATTTTGCTATTCTTGAGGCAGTCAGCCATATCAATGGGAGTGGCAAACAGGAGAGCCAGGCAAAAGTCAGCTAGGACAGAGTCCATGACAGCCTGCTATTCGTTTTGGAGGAAAGCTGGCAGTAAAAAGGAGCTGGTCATCATTAAGCTCCAGCAGAGTTTATTCTAATTTTGTCAAGCTGACTTCTTAATTAAATGGCTGCTTTATGGGGAATTGGAGAAGTATTGGATGTGTGGTAGCAACAGGTAGAGGCTGTCATCCCAATTAATCCTTTTTCTAGGGACTCTGAGAAAACATTTTCCACTTCTGAATTGCTCTTCTCCCAGAATCTACCAATCCTTTCCTGGGCAGACAAGATGAAGTGGGGGAGGGAATCGCCTTGTTTCTCTCACAGCCACCTGCTGCTGTACCCCAGCAAGAGAGGAGAATTTTGCTTTTAGTTTCCAAACACTGCCCAGGCATTTGTCTTTTCCTAAGGGACAACCTGATTCCTTTTGGGAACTCATTTTGAGTTATAATTTGACTATATTCCAATGCCTTCTATTAGTCCCATATTGAAGGCAAGCGTAGATGGGCAAATAACAACTAGTTTGTGGGGGTTGGTTTTGGTGGTGTTGGTTTGTTTGGTTGGTTGGTTTAGGTTTGGGGGTTTTTGGGGGTTTTTTTATTCAGTTTGCTTGGTTTTTTTCTTTCTTCCTTCTTCCTATGCCCAGGGCTTTCTCTGGGTTTCAAGCCAGTAGCCCCTCCATCTTACAGTGCTCTTCTGAAAGAGGCACTTGGGGGAGCAGAGAGAGATGGACTGGATTTTTGCATTGTACTGCTTTTCTTCCCTGTACATCCAGGGCACGGGATGAGGCCAGACACACCTCGGTGTTTGCTTCTAAGGCTGGACTTGTGCTGTGGGTTTGTGATGCAAAGCTGCACTGGGGCTGACCGTGCACTGCCAGCTNAAGGAAAATGTGTGCAGCTGGGTTTTCCCCTCATCCCTGAAAAGGTGAGTTCTGTTACAGCTGTTACTGCTGTTTTGTGACTGAGTTTCAGGCAAACTGCTCAGCCTGGCAACTGCTGAACATGCCAGAGACCCAAGGCCCTGACTCATTTGTTCATCCCACTTTATAAAATAATTTAATAGAAAATAATCTAAGTGTGGACTTAATGGTGTTGCTGAATTGGGACTTTGCAGTAAAGTCCCTGCTGGATTCAGTTCATCTTAAGCAGGTATTTATTAGAGCTTGGGCAGAGCCACTGACATTTTGCTACAAGTGCTTCATACAAATGCTGTTGGTGATAACTTGGACACCACCACACAGGCATTTTGGGAGACAAATGAGCACCAAGCAGGGTTGTGCTGGATGAGTCATTTGGGAGAGGGGGAAATGTGGCTGATTTTGCTATTCTTGAGGCAGTCAGCCATATCAATGGGAGTGGCAAACAGGAGAGCCAGGCAAAAGTCAGCTAGGACAGAGTCCATGACAGCCTGCTATTCGTTTTGGAGGAAAGCTGGCAGTAAAAAGGAGCTGGTCATCATTAAGCTCCAGCAGAGTTTATTCTAATTTTGTCAAGCTGACTTCTTAATTAAATGGCTGCTTTATGGGGAATTGGAGGAGTGTGGTAGCAACAGGTAGAGGCTGTCATCCCAATTAATCCATTTTCTAGGAACTCTGAGAAAGCACTTTCCACTTCTGAGATGCTCTTCTCCCAGAATCTACCAATCCTTTCCTGGGCAGACAAGATGAAGTGGGGGAGGGAATACCCTTGTTTCTCTCATAGCCACCTGCTGCTGTACCCCAGCAAGAGAGGAGAATTTTGCTTTTAGTTTCCAAACACTGCCCAGGCATTTGTCTTTTCCTAAGAGACAACCTGATTCCTTTTGGGAACTCATTTTGAGTTATAATGTGACTATATTTCAATGCCGTCTATTAATCCCATATTGAAGGCAAGCATAGTAAAGATAAGCAAAAATGAACTAGTTTGTGGGAGTTATTTTTGGTGGGGTTTTTTTGTTTGGTTGGTTTTGGTTTTGGGGCTTTTTTGGGGGGCTTTTTGGGTTTTTTCCTTCGGTTTGTTTGATTTTTTTCTTTGACGGTCTTTCTTCCTTCTTCCTATGCCCAGGGCTTTCTCTGGGTTTCAAGCCAGTAGCCCCTCCATCTTACAGTGCTCTTCTAAAAGAGCCACAGGACATGCACCAGGGCACTTGGGGGAGCAGAGAGAGATGGACTGGATTTTTGCATTGTACTGCTTTTCTTCCCTGTACATCCAGGGCACGGGATGTGGCCAGACACACCTCGGTGTTTGCTTCTAAGGCTGGACTTGTGCTGTGGGTTTGTGATGCAAAGCTGCACTGGGGCTGACCGTGCACTGCCAGCTCTTGTGAGCTACAGCATCCCCTGCAACACTCRGCCTCGTGCCAGACTGTGTTCCCAGGGAGGCCTGGGGGCTCACACCCACCTTTCATGAACAGCATCCCATCCAGGCTTTGCATAGTCTTGAGTAGTTTCAGAGCTTTGTGACTTTCACCAAAAAAGGAATTGGCCAATGGAGAGGGGATGTTGGTAGGTGCTGTGCCAGGAGTACCCAYTGTGTGGCAGAGATGGTTTTGCAAAAGGTCCTAAATCCTTCGGGGAGCAGCTGCCAGGGAGCATCCCATGCAGAACGTGAACCAAGTARAAATGCAAAACTCCCCTTGCATCTGTCTTACCTTAAGAAATCCTGAGCACAGTAAGGACACTTGTCTTACACTATTACAGTATTTGTACCTTTTTAATTCATGAGTGAAAGCCATGTGGAGTATCAGATGTGATGATGTCTGAGAGCTGAATGACAGAGCTGTCAGCTGTGGGACACTGAAATGACAGCCCTTTCAAGTGCTGTCAGGTCTTGATGGACACTTCTTATCATCCTTATTTTAGCCTCAGGAAGACAAATTCATTGTGTCTTCCCTTTCTGGGGGTCTCCTTCAAGTACTGCTATTCAGTGGTGGGGTGTTGAACAAAATGGCTTTCTTGACGTTGTCTGCACTGTAGGTAAGATCTCCTCCCTTGCCAGAGATGGGCACCACAGCAATGCCACAGCCAGGGCCTTTGAGCAGGGTTCCCAAGACACCGAGAACTTCTCCAGGCCTTGTGGCCCTTGCCCTTTCAACAAGTGATGGATGCAAAAAGTGCAAATGATCTGCCTAATCCCACTGCTGGCTCCTCTCCCACAGGAAGAGCCCAGCTCCTCCCCAGCTAGAGGAGGTTTGGTGCAGCAGGGCAGTGTGACAGCAGAGCCTCCCCTAAACCCACCCACGACCATTAAGTCTCCATTGCAGGACACTGAATTCACTCTGCAAATGAAAGATAATGTATCCTGAGGAAAATAAACCAAAAGCAGGAAAGGGAATTGGCAAAACAAAAACAACCCTTCCCACTGCAACAGCACATTCAGTTAAGAACAAAATGGATAAGAAAGCTTTGAAACTTGACTTTGGGCAGAAAGAAAAGGCCCTCTCTGAGAGCCCTTGGTGAATGCAAGCCCAGCTCCCATCGCAGGGGTGAGTAGTGTTTCCCTGCTGATCTGACAGGCTGAGCCCGGATTTTGTGGGATCCATTCCTAGGAAATGGAAATACATTGCCCTAAGGTCCTCCAGCAGGGAAGAACAAAGCTGCAGGACACAAGAAACCCCATGAGCCATCCAAACACATGAGGCAAATGCTGAAGGAAATACTGCAGGGAGGACAAGGTGGGTGCATGTCCCTCAGCCTTCTCCCGAGACTCTGCAGCCGAGGGCTTTCTCTGCACATCTGGACACGCCGTGCCCACCAAAGAGGGAAGGGATGCATGGAAACCTCGCAGTCCCGCTGCTGCTTTCACACCCTGCAGGGCTGTTTCTCAGCCTGGCCTGGCTGCAGCTTCTCCCCAGGCTCTGCAGGAAGGCATCTGGCATCAGCTGACAGGGTGCCCAAAGTGCACCATGGGCAATGCACACCCTGAGATGCCTGCAATTTCTCTTTCTCCAGGCACATCAGCAAGTGCAGATGTTTGGAGGAGGGAGGGCCCTGGCCATTCCCAAATGTTTATATTATTCCAGATCCATATTTATGTCTTGGAGCAGCATTGGCTCCTGAAGATACCACCTCCCATCCATGGAATGGTTCCATCTGATCCAGGTGTGCAATTTTCTCATTCCAGGTAAGGTCCAAGAAGTCTGTTGAGAGCAGCATTTCCCAGAGGAAGCAGTGGCTCATTGGCAGCCTCTGCTGCAGGAAGGGAGGCGATGGCAGGCACAGGGACAGGAGGTAATTGCTGTGCCTCTGAGCCTGAGCCCTGCTGAGGCTGGAGCTGCCATCTCTGCTGCTTGGCAGTGCGGGCACAGCCTGGACAAGACCAGCACAGCCCAGAGGAATTATCCTGAGCAGGCTCAGGGCACACGGGGACTGAGCAATCCTGCTGGGGCCCCTCCATGGGAGACACGGCCCAAAACCTGGCAGTGGCTGCAAGAGGTGCCCATAGTGGGGAAAGGGCAGAGAGGGACAGCAAGGCTCCAGTGTGTCCTTAGAGGGCCTGGCTGTGTCCCCTTGGGCTGGGGTAGCTGTCCCAGCAGAAGGAGGAAAGAGGGAGGAAGGGGTGGTTGTTGCATGTCCTGCTGCACTTTTCCCCAAGGCTTTGGCAGGCTTTCCTCTGACAGAACCCTCAGGGGCCTTGGGCTGGTCCAACCACCCCTCCTGGGATGTTAGACTGGGCCTGCAAAGAGGGTGCAGAGTGACCAGGACTATGACCAGAGCCTGCCTAGAGTTCCCCATGCCCCTCTGCAGCTTTGGCCATGACCATTGACATCTGGCTGCCATGGCCTTACCTGACCCCCCTGCAGTGCCCAGTTCCCTAAGGCAGAAGGTGTTGGGATTCGGGCTTACTGGGAGGGTTGGTTCGCTCCGGTTCCCCCCGCTCCGCTGTGTTGGTTTTGTCCCGGGCGCCCGCCTCCGTGCCGCGGTGCGGGCCGCCAGGAGAGACGGGGCGGGATGCGCTGGGACGAGGCGGGACCGCGATGCACCCCCACTCCACAGACCCCTAACCATCACCCAAAACACGCCCGAGGTTCCAGAAAATTCTGTCCAGGACGCAGAGAGATTGGGCCGTGTGTTCGGGCTCCCCCTACCCCCTGTTCGGGTTGGCTGTTAGTCCGTGTCTGTCCGTGTATTCTCTACCGTGATTGGTCGCCCGCTTACCGTTATAACTCCGTGTTCGGAGCCATTTCGGGGCTTTCGCAGGCAGGATTTTGGGTGAATAAAGGAACTCCAGAAACCCCCTGCGAGTGACTCCCTCTTCCTTTGCGGTGACCATCGCGGGCAGCCTTCCGAAGCGGTTTGGGGCCAACAGAGATCCCCGCCCGCACACATAGCTGAGGTGACTCTGCCGAAGCTGCCGGCCGGGCTCACACCCCTCTCCCAGAGGCAGGACCCCGCAAGAAGGGGATCCCAGCACACCATGCTAATGGTTCTGATCTGTGTCCCCTTCTAGGCTGGGATCAGGACACGGATTCTGTGGATGCCCTGCTGGATGACGGCTTCAAACCCTTGGAGAATGCTGGAGGCAAGTTCTCAATGTGCCTTTCCTGACAGAATAATCAGTGTCACTGTGACAAGAGCTCCCCCAGGTGCCATTTCATTAAGTTCCTCTGAAGACTGAAGGATTCTGGAAACCTTGCCCTGCTTCCCTCTGGAGCCCTGAGTGTTCCCACAGGATCCATATCAGAAGGAGGAAGGAGCATTTAGCTGTCGGTCCCTTTCCTGTGTGCAATGCCAGTGGGTCCTTTCGTGTGCTCTGAGCAGCCAGGGAGAAAAGCACAGAGGGAAGGGGCTGGGCCCAGACCTGTGCCCCAGGGCTGTGTCTTCTGCAGCTCCTTTGCCTGCTCCATGGAACCTGAGGATCTCCTACAGTGGCATGGGAGCTTTTCTGTCTGTTATAAATGAAACATCTAAACCGTCCAGTAATAAATTAAGAAACTAATTTATTACAAAACAACACGACAAAATGCCAGGATGCCACAGACTGAAGAAAGAGCCAAGCCTGAGACTGGCACTGGGTGAACCGCAGGCCCAGCCTCTATCGCACTGTATCCCGCCAGTTCACCAGGTGTGCTCTGCGGTGTTGGTTTTTATACAGTTTTTTGGGCTGGACCTCGAGTTGCAACATTTCTTTTCTTTCTTGGTCTTTCTTTGCATATTAATGTTAACTCTTTTCAGCACAGCTGGTCTGCTGAATAGTTTTCTGGGCAAAGATAGGTCCTTGATGAGATTTCTGAGAACCTGTATTCAGGTGCAAAAGTCCTATCTCACTGGTGTGGCTGCCCAGAAGTGTGGGTTTTTGCCTGCTGGGRAGAGCGGGACAGTTTTGATGGGGAGACTGGTGTGTATGCAGGCCTGGGAGCTATTGGTTGCGGCTGCGTGGTCATTTTTGAATTCCTTTGTATTTGATTGGAAGGTCCTGGGTTGTCTATGCCCAGGACCAAGGTTTTAAGAATGCTTCTCCAGCTGTACTCCTTGCTTTTGGAGGCAGCAGCTAATAAACTGCTATACTCTGGAAGTCGGTGTCCCCTTTTCCTCACCCCAGAGACATCCTTATACGTTAGAGAAGTTTCTCTCTTCCCTCCTTCCTGCAGGCTTACTTACATCCATGGGACCATCAGCTATTCACCGAGAAGAAGAAGCTTGCAAGATGTACTTACATACAAGCTAGAATCACAGTAGCAAGGAGGGAGAGAAGAAAGGGACATTTTTCTAACACACTGGCATTGGTGTTAATCATCTCAAAAACTTCTCTCATCTCTGGTCCAATATCCATCTATTTTGTGAGTCCACCTGTCTTTCTGTTGCAAATGCTTGTCTCTGGCTCTACTGGCAAAGGTGATACAATTTCTGTATGTACATTTCAAACCCCCCGTGATTTTATTCCCATTTAGTACAGCAAGAGAAACCTGAGTTATTTTAATCATATAGTACACCATTTAATACAGCAAGAGAAACATTAATTATTCCCAGTCATATATTACATGTCCTACCTTTCTTTGCAGATGAACCTGTTGCTGAAGGTGATCTGGCTTCCCAACCCATGTCCAGGTCTGAGCCTCTGGGTGATGGTGAGGGTAGGTCAAGGCCTTTCCCCCTGGGAGAGCTGCCAGCTCAGAGCCCACAGCTTGGCCAGGGGGGGCATCACTGCAGGTGCCAGGACAGAGCTGTGCATGTGTGTGCCCTCCAACTATGTGATCCCCTCACCTCTCCTGCGGCTCAGGCCTGGCAGCTGTTGGGACAAAGGAGGGATCTGACCCAGCCCCAAAAGCCAAGGCATTTTCTGAACCTTAGCCCCATATTTGACAAGCATGGCACCCCAAAGATGGCAGCACCCAAATCAAGAACTCTTCCATCTGATTCAGCTGTGCTGCTTCCTCTCTCAAGTGATGGACCAAATGACCATGCCGGAGGAAACAATTCCCAGAGGAAGCACTACATCCTTTGCAGCCCCTGATGCAGGAGGTAAGGCAATGCCAGACACAAGCACAGGAGGTAATTGCTGTGCTGTGCTCAGCCCTCGGCGGGGCTCTGTGTGGCAGCAGCTCTTCCCCCAGCACCCGCCCTTGCACGGCCCGGCAGCAGCCAAAGCTGGAGGCGCCTCGGCTTTGAGGCTCCTGCAGCTCGTTCACAGCCCCTGGGAACCGGGACTCGAGCACCAACGTCCCTCCCACTGCAGCTGCTCCCGGAGCTGGCCCTGAGCGCCCAGAGGCCCAAGGCAAAGGAGCAGCCCCGAGCAGGAGCCCTGCCGCGAGTCCAGGGCCAGAGGCAGCCCTGGCTTCCTAATGGGCGGGGACTGCCCTGGGTCCTGACAGGGCCTGACTCTGTCCCCTTGGGCTGGGGGAGCTGTCCCAGGGCAGGGAGGGTCGGGAGTGGCTGCTCAGGGATGAGTTTGGCCCGTGTCCCTGGAAGGAGCCACTGCCCAAAGAGCTGCACTGCCCCCGGGATCTCCTCCCGGCCCTCTGGGCTTTGTTGGGTGGCACAGCCTTTTCCAAGGTGCGGCAAGGTACCTGCAGACCCCAGCTCTGGGGGAAAGAGAGAACGCCCTGGGTGTATGCACTGTGCTGCCAGCTCAGCACTGGAGCACAGCACAGGCTCACACTCCCCATTGCTCCCACAGATGTGCTTGGCAGTGGTGATTTCACTTTTTAATGTTTAATTTTGTAGTGCCTCAAAATGGTTGTTCTGTACCCTCTACCCTCTCCTGCCCTTTGTAGTTGCTTTGGCCCCTATTGTATACAACTGTCTCTCCTCCCTYAGGCCTTCCTTTATTCCCAAAGGTTCCATGTCCCTCGTCCCAACCAGTCTGGGTTGTTCCCCACCTCTGTGTTCCCCTCATTGGTTTAAGCATTGTCAATCTACCTTATGCTCTTCCCCTACTGGCTATAGTTTGTACCCTCCCCTGAGCCCCTCCTCTATACAAGTCATTGCAAAGTTTGGGTCAGGGTCTCTGCCTCTGCCATGCCTTCGAATTAGGGACGTTTTCTGTAAATAAAATCATCTTCTGAGTGACAAGTAGAGTCTGTCTCATCACTTCCTACCCTGATTGCCTGGTGGGTGCTGAGAACACTCAGGAACCTCGGGGGATGTCACAGCCCCGTTGCTTGTCGTCTCTAGATGAGGAGCACACTAGGACACTTGGCAAGTCAGATACAAATACCCAGAACCCACCAAGCAGCCCAAGAGTTTTGTGCCCCCAGGATGTGCGCAAGTCCTGCATGGTAGGCACAGTAGTGACACTGTTGACTGTGCCACTTTCCATGGTGGTTTGTTATCTCGGGTTCCAGTGGTAGAAGGTAAAGAAACAGTAAGATGTTGTCGATCTCCATCCTCAAGATTCTTTAAAGGCTGCTGATACTCAGGGAACATTCCCAGTAAGGTTGCTGCAGAGTTGTGGATAGTCAGTGGTTGTCCAAATAATTCTGCTGAGGCTTCTGCTGCTGCCCAGTGCTTGAATTGGCCTCTTCATTGCTGGGCCTTGTCCTGGGGAGCCTGCTGGGGCTGCAGCCAGTACTGGCTCCCACTGAGGCTGCCTGGCCAAGAGCAGCCCCAGGAGCAGCGGGCAGAGTCAAAGCAAGGTGGGAAGGAGAAAGAGCAGGGACCAGACTGGCCCTGAAAGGCAGAGGCGCTCTGGGGCCCACTCCTGCCCTGGGACCCTGCCCAGAGCCATGCCCTGCTGGCCGGGGCCTTGAGGGGCAGCTGTGCAGCTGGGCCAAGGTGTGCCAGCAGCTCCAGCCTCCAGTGCTGGGGAGCCTTGGCAGCTCTGGGCCCTGCTGTGCAGGAGGCTCCCTGTGTGCCACCGGCACCTGGGGCCTCAGACACCTCCTCTCTCCACAGTCGTACCTCTGGAGAGCAGCTGAAAGACGTGGCTGGATCTCACGCCCTGACAGGTTGAGCAGCTCCTCCATCAGTGATGAGAGGCTGGGCAGCCCCATCAAAACCCTAAAAGGATGGCTCCTGAATAGCTGCAATCTTGTAGGAAAGAGCCCATCCCTGTGGAGATCCCAGTGCCAACTCCACTCCCTGTAGGGATCTCTGAGCCCCCTCCACATCTCATGGGAATCTCTGAGCTACCTCCATTCCCTGCAGGAATCCCTGAGCCACCTCCACTCCCCATGGGAATCTCTGAGCTACCTCCACTCCCCATGGGAATCTCTGAGCTACCTCCACTCCCCATGGGAATCCCTGAGCTACCTCCACTCCCCATGGGAATCTCTGAGCTACCTCCACTCCCCATGGGAATCCCTGAGCTACCTCCACTCCCCATGGGAATCTCTGAGCTACCTCCACTCCCCATGGGAATCCCTGAGCCACCTCCACTCCCCATGGGAAACTCCAAGGTGTGCCCACCATCTCCCAGCCCATCGACACTAGTCCAGCCACCCCAGAACCAGTTCAGCACCTTCCATAACCAGCTAAGACTACCACGCCCCCCTCCTCCACGCCCAAAACTCCCTGACCTGCATTCCAAATAACACTAAAGGTGCCCCCCACACCTTGCCAGGGCAAGGTTTTGCCCATGTTTTTTATGGTCCAATAAAGAGATGGAGCTTTCACTCCAGCGTCTGGTTGGTTGTTGCATATAAGTAGTGATATAATAAGAGAAAGGCTTTAAAAATCAGGCCTTGCTCAGCTAAGTTCCCAGCTGGCTTCCTACTTCTTCTAAGTGCAGCTAACTAAGTTGCAATGTAAAAAAATCTTGAGAATGAGAATTCATTTGCACAACAACCTCTTCTTGGGGAGAACACTAAGTAGAGCCTGCATAAAGAATGACTCTATCCCATGAGAATCAATGAAGAAGATATGTAAACAACCCAAGAACCGAGAGATTTGATGGACAAGTAAAATGCCCTTTACTAACCCATACAGTAAGTGGAGAGACAACTACTAACCAAGAGAAGTTGAACACGAGGTTCTGTAGAAAACGAGTTATGTGAATAAAGATTCAGCTTCCCAGCATGAAGAAATGGGCTCCTGTGTTATTATTGCAACATGTGCTCCCACCAGCAAAGCCCACACGGCACCAGCACAGGCTGAGCTCCATGTCCGGGAGCAGCCGTGGATGCCCACGGTGTGGGCAGGCAGGAGCCAGGCAGGGGCTGCTGTGACCAGCGGTAGGGCCCTGAGGGGCTGGGGGAGCCCATGCTGAGCATCCCTGGGCTGAGGGCACATTTCCTTCATTGGCATCACCTGGGCCTGCACCTCAGGCTCATAGGGCCACTTTGGGGTCTCTCCTAAGCTGTGCATGGATCCCTTGTGGGGTGTGTAGCAGGTTTAAACYTGAGGGGGTYTTGTACTCTTCTCAGCAAAGCAAAGGGGACACTCTTGGTCAAAATTTTGCAAAGTTGGGACAAAGCCACCTGCAAAGCCTTTGGCCCAGCCTGTGGGCACAGCAGGCAGGCAGATCCCAGCCCTTGAGACCAGTGTGGGCTGCTCAGGCCAGGCCAGCTGAGGGCCCTGGGGGGAAGGGCCACGGCCATGGGGCCTGATGAGGCTGCCGAGCTTCGCCATGGCCCTGTGCTGCAGCCRAACACACATTTACAGCCACGGCCTTTCACTGAGACACAGGAGGCACACAGGGGCTGATGTGAGGCCTTGGCTTCTCACGCTGAAGGGAGGCTGGCTCTGTTCAGTTGGAAGGCACAGCTTAGATCTCAGTTACCTTTGGGAACCTGCTGAGGAAGTGTTGAGGGGCAGAGAGTTCCAACCCTTCTCACTGGGAAGTGTGGCTGATGGTGTGGGGCTTTTAAATTTTTTGCCCTCTAAATTTGTGTCCTGACAGAGGGTTGTTTGCTTGCTCTCATTCAGCACAATGCTTTTGGAAGGAAAAATATTGAAATTAGTGTTGTTAGCACTGGCTTAGTTGTGAGAAACAACCTCTAACCTTTAAAAAATTCAAATGCATATTACACATTAACAAAAAACAATAAAGGACTGAATAAGGAAAAATGACAGCACACAGGGAACATGGAACTAAACCCCCGAGTGCTCACCCACAAAATGGCTGCTCTGCCTTTTAAAGCCTTGGGAAGCCTGGCCTCTCCCAACATCTGTCAGTCAACTCTTCTTCACCGTCCATTGGTGGAGGCTGCTTTCCTGCGTTGTGATTGGCGGGCAGGCGTTGCCATAGTAACAAGCCCGCCCTCCTCCCGACTGCCCCACRCAAGGGGCACAGGCASRGYCCTCCCTCCACAGGGCCCCACTGCCAAGGCCTTCCCTTGGCACCCGCACGGGGGAAAGGGGCTGTGGAGAGAACAGGGGACGTCCAAACAACTAATCAGAACAACTCCACATCGATACAACTTCTTTTAACATACACATAATATTCATCCCTTGATTCCAAGAGCCAAACAGCACTCTGTCTATCTATAACATTAGTCAATCTTATAAAGCTCTTTAAAAAACAGCCTGGGCAAAAAATCACTCTGGTTTTAGTTTTGGGGGTTTTTTTAGGTTTGGTTTTGTTTTTTTTTTCCCTTTTGGGTTCTTTGTTTTGGTGCTCAGAGATAATGGAGAAAGGAGCAGATTTTCTGTTCCACTTGCCTGTCAGTGTGCAGGAAGTAAGAAAAGAAGAACAGTTTTTCACCAGCTGCTTTAGGAGCTCTAGAAGCAATTGTGATGTCCCTAATGAGGGGGTGGAGGCACTGCTAACAGCCTGGATTGTCCCCACCTGTGTTCCCCTCTTTACCACAGTGCTGTGTGGATCCAGAGCCTTGTACCTCAGCCTGAGGGTGCAAGAATGCCCCCTACATCCCTCAGTTTGCAAAAGTCAAGGTTTTGTGCTCATTAATATGAAAAGCTGTACGGCTGGCTGGCAGCTAATGTTCTTTTGTTGGCTGGGCCCCAGACAGTTCTCCCACCTAAATGAGTGACCCAGCCCTGAGCTGCTCTTAAGACTGATTTGATCAAAGGGACTGAAGCTCTGSTGACTGCAAATTCTCTAGGAAAAGTCACACAGGAACTAGGAGAATGTTGGTGACAAAAGCAGAATGCAGAGTTGAATGTGTGAGGCCACCTCACTGCTGCCTCCCCCCACCCTCTTTGTCATTGATTTAATATTGGCAGTGCCAGTCCTTGCAAGAAATGAGCCCTCAGCAAGGAGCTGCTGGGCCTCCTCGCTGTGTCCCTTTGTGCTCCCAGTGCTTCTGGTCTTCTTTGCCTGGGAGACTTGTCCATCATGCACTCTGTGTCTGTTTCCTGTCACTCCAATGCACAGCCCTTTCTTGCTGCTTGGCATAGAACTACTCTGATCATTTTCTTGGATAACTTACATCTTGCACTTCATGACATTAAATTGTCTTAATCAGACTCTTTTGTAGCAGCAGTTTCTGGAACACATTGTCAAGCCTTCCAGCTGTAGTCCAAGGGCAGCTTGTTTGCAAAGACAGCCCTTCCCAAAGGGCTTGTTGCTTGCATCACCATCCCAAGGGCTGCTTTCAAAGACAGACAAAAACCCCACCAACAAAACAACATATTTAAGAAACTACTTTATTTTTAGGCTTTGCTTTGAATAGTTTCCAAGCTGGCCTCCTTCTCTGCTGCAGAAAAACATCCTTGCCAAGTGATGGGACTTACCAGGGAAAACAGTATTTATACACAAAGGATATATTAAAGCTAAACATGCAGGCTACTTTCTTTATTCTCTGTCCTTTCTGTAGTTCCTCTGCCCATTTGTTGCTCCTGGATCTCTGCCTCCTTCTCCTGATTTTTATATTTTTCTAGATTTGTGGGGTTTTTTTTGTCGGCTTTGTCTTTCCTGGTGTTATTTTTTTGTTTACCTGTTTTGTTGGGTCACAGTTTTGATTTTGTTATTTGTTTTCTTTTTTTTTCCCATTCAACAGCAGGAATCAGCTTGTGATTTGTATTGTGAAGTTCTGAAGCACAGGTGTTGCACATAAAAGGTTGTTTTGGTTTTTAAAGTCATCTCAGACACAGACCGGCAAGCCCCTGTGACTGAGCACTGTGTGCTCTCAGACAGCAAATTGTGCATTAATAGGAAACTTGTCATTCCAACCTCCATGACRCACAGAAGAATGCAAAGTGGTTGGAATGGTGCCAGTTCTAACCTTTATTTTGCCTTCTTTTGCTGCCATCCCATCAAATTGTGTCAGATTCCTCAATGMACTGGGTTCTTCCAGGATGGGGTGTGCAAGGATGATCCCTTAGCTGTTGTGTGGAGCTGCTGTGCACCAGGCCAGACACAGCACTGTCATCCATAGCCAGCCTCTGTCTGCAAAGAGAACAGGGAGCTGCAGCTCTGAGGAACTCAGGGGACAAGCAGCAAACAGACCAAATCCCAAATTTTGATCAGTGACTTTACTGGACGATTTGCTGCTGCTCTATTTTTCTATTCCAGCCCAGAGCTGCAAAAAAAGAACCCTGGCTGTTTGATTGAACTGTGACGTGAAGAGACTCTTTTCAATGGGTTCCAGCTCTGCTCCTTGTTTGCATTAAAAGCAGAGCAAAACTCTTCTGTTGGTTGCATCAAACCAACATAAGTTTGATTAGTCTGGGAAAGACAGAAGAGGGTAAAATTATTCTATTATACTTACAGTGTCCTAATTCAACTATGGGATAATGATGCCAATACTTCACTATATCAAATAACTGGAAAAAGCACTGGAAAAGAAGTTTTTTTAAAACTAAGTGTTGAAAAGTGAATGAATTTCATAACCAAAACTATGTAGTAAAAATAGAGTCATTTAAGCCTCTCAAAGCCCTTGGATAATGGAGCCCTGCAGCCCCGTCATGTGCAGTGCAGCCTCAGGTGTCCCTTTGAGCCCAGAGCTGCCAAGGGTCAGGGCTGGCATGAGCCTTCACCCAAAACTGACTCCAAGACTGACTGGGAATCGATCCAGAACAGGGCTCCCTCAAAGAGCAAAGTCTCAAGGCCAAAGACAAACCTTCATTAGGTAGGATTTGTTTGAACACTGAATTGCAGCAAATTTGCTCATCCTGTAACATAAATGCTACCATGAAACTTTCCACGAGCTACTAAAGAGTGACTTTGCTACACTGAAATGCATTGCCCAAATATTGTTGTGAATTGGCTTTGCCTCTGCCCACTGTTCCTGGGGCTGCTCTTGGCCAGGCAGCCTCAGCGGGAGCCAGCACTGGCTGCAGCCCCAATGGGCTCCCCAGGACAAGGCCCAGCAATGAAGAGGCCAATTCAAGCACTGGGCAGCAGCAGAGCCCTCAGCAGAGTTATTTGGACAACCATTGACTAGCCACAACTCCACAGCACCACGACTACAAGTCAGGTTACCCCTGCTATGAGCAGAGTTTTAAGAAAACTCTGAAGAAAAATCAGCAACTTACCGTCTCATGTTGTACAGCTTCTGAATCAAAAAAAAACAGCACCCCAGGATCAGTGGAACAGTGAAGATTGTCACTACTGTGCCTATCATGCACGACCTGCGCACATCCTGGGGGCAGACAACTCTTGAGAGGCGCACTGGATCCGGGGCATATATTCCTGTTTCYGTGATAACGTCTATGGGAGCAATGGGGAATGTGAGCCCGTGCTGTGCTCCAGTGCTGAGCTGGCAGCACGGTGCACACGGCCAGGATGTTCTCTGTTTCCCCCAGAGCTGGGGCCTGCAGGCACCTTGCCCCCCTTGGCACAGGCTGTGCCACCCAACAAAGCCCAGAAGGCCGGGAGGAGAGCCGGGGGGCAGCGCAGCTCTTTGGGCAGTGGCTCCTTCCAGGGACACAGACCAAACTCATCCCTGAGCAGCCACTGCCACCCACGAACCTCCCCGTCCCTCGGACAGCTCCCCCAGCCCAAGGGGACAGAGCCAGGCCCTGACAGGACACACTGGAGCCTGGCTCTGCCCCTCTGCCCTTTCCCCACCATGGACACCCCTTGCAGCCACTCCCAGGTTTTGGGCCATGTCTCCCATGGAAGGACCCCAGCAGGACGGCTCAGCCTGCCTGAGCCTGGCACAGCAATTACCTTCTGTGGCACTGTCTGGCATCTCCTCCCTTTGTCTACCAGGGGCTGAAATGGAGCCTTTGCTTCCTTCAGGAAGTGGTACCTTCAGCAAAGCCTCTTGGTCCATCTCTGGAGAAAGGAAGAGGCACAGCTGGATCAGATGGAACAATTCCCCATTGGAGAGGGGGCATCTTCAAGAAGTAATATTTGTCAAAGACGAGGATAAGGATCAGGAAAATGCCACAACTCTTGGGGCTTCCACAGGGCCCTCCCTCCTCCAAACCACTGCCTCTACAGGTCTGCCTGGAGACCGGGAAATTGCAGGGATCTCAGGCTGTGCATAGTCCCTGGTGAAGTTTGGACACCCTGTCAGCTGATGCCAGATGCCTTCCTGCAGAGCCTGGGGAGAAGCTGCAGCCAGGCCAGGCTGGGAAACAGCCCTGCAGGGTGTGAAAGCAGCACTGGGGCAGCGAGGCTGCCATGGATCCCTTCCCTCTGTGGTGGGCACGGCGTGTCCAGATGTGCAGAGAAAGCCCCCGGCTGCAGAGTCTCAGGAGACGGCTGAGGGACATGCACCCACCACAGCRTCTCTCCAGTTCACTCAGGCTTTGGTCCAGTTGTTTGAATACCTCCAGGGACTTACTGTCTCCTGTAGGTTTGTTTCCCCATCTCAGAAGACCTTAATGGAAACAATTTCCATTTCTCAGGAATTAATCCTACAAACCAGTGCTCAGCCTGTGGTGGCAGCAGGGACACACAACTCAGCACTGCCAAGGGAAGCTAGGTTTGTGCACAGCATCCAGCCCAGGGGCTGGAGAAGTCATCCCTACAGTGACACCTGTAATTCCACACCCACAGAAACTTCTGTTACTTGGTTCTTTCCAGGTTGTCAGTGATGATTCTGTGAGGGGAAGTTAAGAACTTACTTGCAGAATCTCCAGAGGGTTCCAAACCATCTTCTATACCAGCTGCTGGAGAAGCCATCCAAGCAGCCTCATCTAGGAGAGAGCACAGATCAGATCCATTTCCATGGTGTGGAAAGGAGGGATGCCCTTCTGCCTTAGGCAAATGTGCACTGCAAAGGGTTGGGTAAGGCCATGGGAGCCAGAGGTCAGTGGACATGGGCCAAAGCTGCAGGGAGACCTAAGGAGTTCTGGTCACTCTCCTGGACACTCTCCACCCTCTTTACAGGCCCAGGGCAACATCCCTGGAGGGGTGCCACTAACAAAGCAGCAGAGCCTCTGCAGGGCTCAGGCCYTGTCAGAGCCCAGCAATTACCTCCTGTGCCTGGCATCACCTCCCTCCCTGCAGCAGAGGCTGCCAATGAGCCCCTCCTTCCTCCGGGAAATGCCGCTTTCAGCACAGCCTTTCGGTTCATCTCTGGAGAAGGGAAGAAGCACAGCTGGATGAGGTGGAGCTGTTCCCCTTTCGAGGAGGTGGCATCTTCAGGAGGCAATACTGGTCAAAGTCATGGAAAAGGATCAGGAAATCATATGAACTTCTGGGATTGACCAGGGCCTTTCCTTCTCAAACAGCTGCCCTTTCTGATCTGCCTGAAGACTGGAAAATTGCAGGGGATCTGAGGGTGTGCATGGCCCTCGTGTAGTTTGGGCACCCTGCCATCTGATGCCAGATACCTTCCTGCAGAGCCTGGGGAGAAGCTGCAGCTAGGCCAGTCTGGGAAACAGCCCTGCAGGGTGTGAAAGCAGCAGCAGGGCAGCGAGGCTGCCATGCATCCCTTCCCTCTGTGCCAGGCACGGTGTGTCCAGATGTGCAGAGAGAGCCCCCGGCTGCAGTCTCAGGAGAAGGCTGAGGGACATGCACCCACCACGTCGTCTCTCCAGTTCACTCAGCATCTGGTCCAGAAGTTTTGCTGCCTCCAGGGATTTCTGCTCTCCCATGTCTTGCTTCTTCCATCTAGTAGGACCTTAATGGAAAGCAGTTCCATTTCTCCTTCAGGCCAAAGTGGCAATGAGTGCACCTGGGTGATTGGTGCCCTCCCAGGCACTCCCTCATCTCTGCTTTCCACTCAGGAGCAGGGACAGGGGGACCTCGTGCCTGCAGTGGCCCCACACTGGGATGGAAGGAGCCCCTTGCAGGGCAGTCAGTGGAGAAAGGACTCCCWGGAGCTGCCAGCAGCTCTGAACTCAGCCCCAGGCAGGGCCAGGCCTTGGCGGGGCAGCGGGAGCAGCTCAGGCTCCCTGGGGCAGGCAAAGGAGCTGCACAAGGCACAGCCCCGGGGCACAGCCCTGGGCCTGGCCCCTTCCCTCTCTGCTCTGCTCCCTGGCTGCACAGAGCACACAGAAGAACACACAGGCACAGTAGAGGGAAAAGGATTGACAGCTGAATCCTCCTTCCTCCTTCTGACATGAATGCTGTGGGATCACTCAGAGCTCCAGAAGGGAGCAGGGCAAGGTTTCCAGAATCACTCAGTCCTCAGAATATGTTAAGGGAAATGGCACCTGGGTGAGCCCTTCCTACAGTCATTCTGATTTTTCTCTCAGGAAAGGCACATTGAGAACTTGCCTCCAGCATTGTCCCATTGTTTCAAGCYAKSTTGATCATCCAGCTGGGATTCCACGTAATCCATTTTCTGATCCCAACCTAGAAGGGAGCACAGATCAGATCCATTTCCATGCTGTGCTGGGATCCCCTTCTGCCTTAGGGAACTGAGCACTGCAAGGGCGTTGGATAAGACCATGGGAGCCAGATGTCACTGGACATGGCCAAAGCTGCACAGGGGCCTGGGGAACTCTAGGCAGGCTCTGGTCACTCTCCTGGTAACTTTCCACCCTCTTTGCAGGCCCTGTGCAACATCCCAGAAGGGGTGGTTGGAGCATCCCAGGGCCCCTGGGGGCTCTCCCTCTCCCTCCCACAAAGGAAACCCTCCCTAAAGCCCTGGGGAAAACTATCCCCAAGGCTTCCCAGGGAGAAGGGAGCGCTGTCCTGGGAAAGGAGAGCCAGGCCGCCAGCTCACCTGCTCCCTGTGCTCGCCACGGAGCAGCCTGGGCAGCCCTGGCAGGCAGRGCCACTGCCAGCAGGAGCAGGAAGAAGAGACGCAGAGCAAGGGCCATGGTGCCTTGCCCTCTGCCAGTCCCGCAGCTCTTGCTGCCACCACTTTCCTGACACGGCTGTCCCAATGTCAGCACCACTGCTGCCGCCGCCGCTGCTGCCGCACCAGTTGTGGTCAGGGACTGACTGGTCGGTCTTTGTGGTGCTGTGCAACCACAGGGCTCTGGGCCCTCTGTGACCTCAGAGCCTGCTGTGACTTCATGACCTTCGCTGTACCTCCAGAGTGCACTCCCTTCTGTACTAATGGACTTCCCTTATTTTAAATGTTTTGCTTTTTTAGTTTGCCATGTCTTAGCTGCCAGTTTTGTTTTGCCTGCTGACATTGCTGGTCATGCTGTGTCCCTTGAGATGCTCTTGATGGCTTCCCTCTTTTCTGGGCCAAGCCACTGGAGGAGGGGCAGGCCCAGGTGATGCCACTGAAGGAGATGTGCCCTCAGCCCAGGGATGCTCAGCATGGGCTCCCCCAGCCCCTTGGGGCCCCACCGCTGGTCACAGCAGCCCCTGCCTGGCTCCTGCCTGCCCACACCGTGGGCATCCACGGCTGCTCCCAGACATGGAGCTCAGCCTGTGCTGGTGCCATGGGGGCTTTGCTGCTGGTAGCAGCCCGACACTGGGGTGACAGCTCCATCTCTTTATTGGAACAGAAGGGCTGGGCCAAGCCTTGCCCTGGCAGGAGGCACGCACCTTCAGTCCGGGCCAGAGAGCTGGGCCAGTGCCTTCAGGGACACAGGGTGTTGTTTTGGGGGGTGGCAGCATCCACACAGCCTCAGCCTGGCAATGCAGCTGTGACAGGGACATTGGGCATGGAGATGTGAAATGTCTGGTACAGGTGTCCCAGACTGAGGTGCTTGACCGTACTTGTGAAGCTGCAGAGAGGCCCCAGTTGAGAGAGGAGGTGGCTGAGGCCGCAGCTGCAGCAGGCACACAGGAACCCTTCTGCACAGCAGGAGATTCCCACTGTGCTCAGAGTTTGCCTCTGAAGACTAAGAGAAGAGCTTGTCAAAAATGCTGGAAAATATATGGGAAAAGGTTTTAGGTAATTTATTTGTGACTAGGTTCAAATGTCCAGTGGGRAAARAGCCTCTCCAGTAGGCTGTCTTRGRGWGTCTTCATTCTTCCTAAAGTAATGATTACYAATCAAATGCAACTTTATTTCTTATTCTGGAAGTRTAAAAATGTTCCAAGTTTTTCAGAATTCTAAAACTACTTTGAAAAATCCTTAGCTATTGTGGAAATAGGGAAGAAGTATTTGGGGATTTCATTCTACAAATGAAAAACCAAGACAAAATGGGGTCACTTTTTCTCAGGAGCCCCGTGCTCAGCTGTTGCCTGCCCAGCCATGGCTGTGCCCAGACAAGGAGCTCTGTCAGTGCTGCTGGTACCACCCAGATACCAGAGCTGATGCCCAAAGGTGTTGCTGGACTCAAGCCCTGCCTTGGCAGGAGGGCTGCACCTCCTGTCCTGGCTGGAGAGTAGGGCCAGTCCCTTTGGGAACATAGGCTCCTGTTTTGCGTGGTGGTGGCAGCTTGTACACAGCAGTAAGTTGGTCATGGAGCTGTGGCAGGGACAATGGACATGTGCATGGAGGTGCAAGAGGACAGGTCCAGTTCTCACAGACTGAGGAGTTTGGTTCGTTTTGTAAGAGTGCAGAGGCACTGCTGTGGAGAGAGGAGGTGTCTGAAGCCCCAGCTGCTGCTGGCACACAGGGAGCCTCCTGCACAGCAGGGCCTAGAGCTGCCAAGGCTCCCCAGCACTGGAGGCTGGAGCTGCTGGCACACCTTGGCCCAGCTGCACAGCTGCCCCTCAAGGCCCCAGCCAGCAGGGCATGGCTCTGGGCAGGGTCCCAGGGCAGGAGTGGGCCCCAGAGCACCTCTGCCTTTCAGGGCCAGTCTGGTCCCTGCTCTTTGTCCTCCCCACCTTGCTTGGCCTCTTCCTGCTGCTCCTGGGGCTGCTCTTGGCCAGGATTAATAATCAGTGAATATTCTGTCAGGAAAGGGACATTGAGAAGTTGCCTCCAGCATGCACCATTGTGAAAAAACAGGTTTACTTGCTGGGTAAAATTTAAAAAGTTTAATCAAAAGACAATAGGAGACAGAGATAAAGGAAAGGGTTAAATGGCCAGATGCTTGGCATTCAACCAAGAGCTCTCCTATCATCTTTGGAGGTACTCTTTAAATACCTTCCCCATTTCAACAGGCTGTTGCTTATTCATGGACCATTATGCATATTCCTATTCCCCCACAGACTCATTTATATATTCTCAGAACTGTTTAGCATGGCCACTGCTTGGATCTGCCTTTTTACAGCATGCTTGTTTCTTGGCTGTGGTTTTAAGCACCCTTCCTGCTCTGCACAACCTCCACCCAGAGTGTCCGTTTGCTGTGCTGAGGGCACTAAAAACCCCCTCGAGTTAAACCCCACTGCACACCTCATGAGGGATCCTTGCAGAGAGCCTAAAATATCCCTATGTGCCTCATGAGGGATCCCTGCACACCTCAGCAGTGAGCCCAAACTATCCACATGTGCCTCACAAGGAATCTGTGCTCAACTTCGGGGAAACCCCAAAATAGCCTCATGTGCCTCACAAAAGAATCCAGGCCCCTGCCCATCCTGGGAAGGACTCAGCTCTTCTCCCAGGCCTTGATGGCAACCACTGGACCACCACAGAAATCACAAGGAACTCAAGCCCCCTGCCAGCCTTTCAGAGGTCTCCAGTCACCTCTATGCCATAGAAGACATCTGAAATCCCCTAAGAACTCCTGAGGAACCCCAGGCACATGCACCATTTACAACGGCCCCAAACCCCTGTGTGTATTACTAGAAAACCCAAGAGCCCACCCATGTGCCTCACAATCGACCCGAGCCCTCTGCCAGCCTTACAGGGGTCCCCCATCACCTGCATGCCATAGAAAATTCAGGTCTGCCATTAACTTAAGCCAGCAGCGTGTTCCCTGAGAGAAACCCCTTCTGATGCCTCTCTGGGAATCAGGAACACGTGTTGTGCTGCCGGSTGCATCTGTGGGAGCAATGGGGAGCRTGAGCCYGTGCTGTGCTCCAGTGCTGAGTTGGCGGCACGGTGCACACAGCCAGGATGTTCTCTGTTTCGCCCAGAGCTGGGGCCTGCAGGCACCTTGCCCCCCTTGGCMCAGGCTGTGCCACCCAACAAAGCCCAGAAGGCCGGGAGGAGAGCCTGGGGGCAGCGCAGCTCTTTGGGCAGTGGCTCCTTCCAGGGACACGGGCCAGACCTATCCCTGAGCGGCCACTGCCACCCCCAACTCTCCCTGCCGCTGGGACAGCTCCCCCAGCCCAAGGGGACAGAGTCAGGCCCTGTCAGGACCCAGGGCAGCCCCCGCCCATTAGGAAGCCAGGGCTGCCTCTGGCCCTGGACTCGCGGCAGGGCTCCTGCTCGGGGCTGCTCCTKTGCCTTGGGCCTCTGGGCGCTCAGGGCCAGCTCCGGGAGCAGCTGCAGTGGGAGGGACGTTGGTGCTCGAGTCCCGGTTCCCAGGGGCTGTGAACGAGCTGCAGGAGCCTCAAAGCCGAGGCGCCTCCAGCTTTGGCTGCTGCCGGGCCGTGCAAGGGCGGGTGCTGGGGGAAGAGCTGCTGCCACACAGAGCCCCGCCGAGGGCTGAGCACAGCACAGCAATTACCTCCTGTGCTTGTGTCTGGCATTGCCTTACCTCCTGCATCAGGGGCCGCAAAGGATGTAGTGCTTCCTCTGGGAATTGGTTTCTCCGGCATGGTCATTTGGTCCATCACTTGAGAGAGGAAGCAGCACAGCTGAATCAGATGGAAGACTTCCTGATTTGGGTGCTGGCATCTTTGGGACATCAAGCTTCTAAAATACAGGGCTAAGGTTCAGAAAATGCCTTGGTTTTTGGGGCTGGGCCAGGGCCTTCCCTTGTCCCAACAGCTGCCAGGCCTGAGCCGCAGGAGAGGTGAGGGGATCACAGAGGGTGAGGGCACACACRTGCACAGCTCTGTCCTGGCATCTGCAGCAATGCCTCCCTGGCCAAGCTGGTGGCTCTGAGCTGGCAGCTCTCCCAGGGGGAAAGGCCTTGACCTACCCTCACCATCTCCCAGAGGCTCAGTCCTGGATATGGGTTGGGAAGCCAGATCACCTTCCCCAATAGGTTCATCTGCAAAGAAAGGCAGGACAGAACAGCTCCCCCGGTACTGTAGGAGATCCTCAGGCTCCTGGGGCAGGCAAAGGAGCTGCAACAGGGACAGCCCCAGGGCACAGCCCTGGGCCCAACCCCTTCCCTCTCTGCTCTTCTCCCTTGCTACACAGAGCACATGGAAGGACCCCCTGGCATTGCACATGGGAAGAGGATTGCCAGCTAAATGCTCCCTCCTCCTGACATGGATCCTGTGGGATCACTCAGGGCTCCAGAAGGGAGCAGGGCAAGGTTTCCAGAATCCTTCAGTCTTCAGAGGAACTTAACAAAATGGCACCTGGGGGAGCCCTTCCCACAATGACACTGATTATTCTGTCAGGAAAGGCACATTGAGAACTTGCCTCCAGCATTCTCCAAGGGTTTGAAGCCGTCATCCAGCAGGGCTTCCACATCATCCATGTCCTGATCCCAACCTAGAAGGGAGCACAGATCAGTTCCATTTCCATGGTGTTCTGGGATCCCCTTCTGCCTTAGGGAACTGGGCACTGCAAGGGGGTCAGGTAAGGCCATGGGAGGCAGATGTCAATGGATGTTGGGGTTCGTCTTTTGGTTTTTAGTTGGTACGTCCCGACCCCCCTGGGTTAAAGAAATTGGTTCTCCCTGGGTGTGCCTTCCCCTTGATTGCTATGACAGCTTGTTGTTAATCCCTCCCTGAAGCATGCCAATCTGCTAGTTACCATGCCCCAAGCTCTGGAAAGTTCTCTTAGAAGCACGCTCGGATTGGTTGATTCTCCCAGAGACTTCCCCCTGAAGCTCTGGGATGGTTGTTTGGTGTGTCTGTTATAGCCTTTTCCTTCCCCCTCTTTCCTCGATTAGTTTCTGTATCTTCCCCTCCCCTCGCACCTCCCCCTGTTAAAAGTTGCTGTACCCCGTTACTTTCTGCTCTTTGCAGCAGGCACCTCCTCTGTGCAGCAAGGTTGATTGGATACCTTTGTCTCCTTTCGGGGAACAATAAATCCGATTTGGCCCCTGCAAAGAGACCTCTTTTCTTCATTCCACAGGAATCAGGAAGCAACCCAAGGGAGCCTCTGCCCACCTGGCCAGGAGGTCCGGTGCTGGGGACCCACTGGTTTGCAGGGTGCTTCCCTGCTAGCTGGTGTGGCAGATCCTGAGTGGATCAAGGCTGAGGGCTAGCTACCCTGCAAATGGACATGGCAAAAGCTGCGCAGGGGCCTGGGGAGCTCTGGGCTGGCTCCTGGTCATTCTCCTGGTAACCCTCCACCCTGTTTGCAGGCCCAGTCTAACATCCCAGGAGGGGTAGTTGGATCAACCCCAAGGCCCCAGGGGGTGCTCACAGAGGAAAGCCTGCCTAAAGCCTTGGGGAAAAGTGCAGCAGGACATGCAACAACCACCCCTTCCTCCCTCTTTCCTCCTTCTGCTGGGACAGCTACCCCAGCCCAAGGAGACACAGCCAGGCCCTCTCAGGACACACTGGAGCCTTGCTGTCCCTCTCTGCCCTTTCCCACCATGGACACCCCTTGCAGCCACTCCCAGGTTTTGGGCCATGTCTCCCATGGAGGGTCCCCAGCAGGGCTGCTCAGTCCCCGTGTGCCCTGAGCCTGCTTGGGATAATTGCTCTGGGCTGTGCCGGTTTTGTCCGGGCTGTGCCCGCACTGCCAAGCAGCAGAGATGGCAGCTCCAGCCTCAGCAGGGCTCAGGCCCAGAGGCACAGCAATTACCTCCTGTCCCTGTGTCTGCCATCGCCTCCCTTCCTGCAGCAGAGGCTGCCAATGAGCCACTGCTTCCTCCGGGAAATGCTGCCTTCAGCAGAGCTTTTTGGTCCTTCTCTGGAATAAGGAAATTGTACACCTGGATCAGATGGAACCATTCCACAGACGGGAGGTGGCATCTTCAGGAGGTAATGCTCCTCAAAGACATTAATATGGATCAGGAAAACATATAAACTTTTGGGATTGGCCAAGGCCCTCCCTTTTCCAAACAGCTGTACCTCCTGATCTACCCCAAGCCCAGGAAAATGCAGGGATCTCAAGGGTGTTCATGGCCCATGGTGCACTTTGGGCACCCTGTCAGCTGATGCCAGATGCCTTCCTGCAGAGCCTGGGGAGAAGCTGCAGCCAGGCCAGGCTGGGAAACAGCCCTGCAGGGTGTGAAAGCAGCACTGGGGCAGCGAGGCTGCCATGCATCCCTTCCCTCTGTGGTGGGCACGGCATGTCCAGATGTGCAGAGAAAGCCCCCGGGTGCAGAGTCTTGGGAGAAGGCTGAGGGACATGCACCCACCTTGTCCTCCCTGCAGCATTTCCTTCAGCATTTGCCTCATGCGTTTGGATGGCTCATGGGGTTTCTTGTGTCCTGTAGCTTTGTTCTTCCCTGCTGGAGGACCTCAGGGCAATGTATTTCCATGTCCTAGGAATGGATCCCACAAAACTCGGGCTCAGTCTGGGGTCAGCAGGGACACACTACTCACCCCTGCGATGGGAGCTGGGCTTGCATTCACCCAGGGCTCTCAGAGAGGGCCTTTTCTTTCTGCCCAAAGTCAAGTTTCAAAGCTTTCTTATCCATTTTGTTCTTAACTGAATGTGCTGTTGCAGTGGGAAGGGTTGTTTTTGTTTTGCCAATTCCCTTTCCTGCTTTTGGTTTATTTTCCTCAGGATACATTATCTTTCATTTGCAGAGTGAATTCAGTGTCCTGCAATGGAGACTTAATGGTCGTGGGTGGGTTTAGGGGAGGCTCTGCTGTCACACTGCCCTGCTGCACCAAACCTCCTCTAGCTGGGGAGGAGCTGGGCTCTTCCTGTGGGAGAGGAGCCAGCAGTGGGATTAGGCAGATCATTTGCACTTTTTGCATCCATCACTTGTTGAAAGGGCAAGGGCCACAAGGCCTGGAGAAGTTCTCGGTGTCTTGGGAACCCTGCTCAAAGGCCCTGGCTGTGGCATTGCTGTGGTGCCCATCTCTGGCAAGGGAGGAGATCTTACCTACAGTGCAGACAACGTCAAGAAAGCCATTTTGTTCAACACCCCACCACTGAATAGCAGTACTTGAAGGAGACCCCCAGAAAGGGAAGACACAATGAATTTGTCTTCCTGAGGCTAAAATAAGGATGATAAGAAGTGTCCATCAAGACCTGACAGCACTTGAAAGGGCTGTCATTTCAGTGTCCCACAGCTGACAGCTCTGTCATTCAGCTCTCAGACATCATCACATCTGATACTCCACATGGCTTTCACTCATGAATTAAAAAGGTACAAATACTGTAATAGTGTAAGACAAGTGTCCTTACTGTGCTCAGGATTTCTTAAGGTAAGACAGATGCAAGGGGAGTTTTGCATTTCTACTTGGTTCACGTTCTGCATGGGATGCTCCCTGGCAGCTGCTCCCCGAAGGATTTAGGACCTTTTGCAAAACCATCTCTGCCACACAATGGGTACTCCTGGCACAGCACCTACCAACATCCCCTCTCCATTGGCCAATTCCTTTTTTGGTGAAAGTCACAAAGCTCTGAAACTACTCAAGACTATGCAAAGCCTGGATGGGATGCTGTTCATGAAAGGTGGGTGTGAGCCCCCAGGCCTCCCTGGGAACACAGTCCGGCACGAGGCTGAGTGTTGCAGGGGATGCTGTAGCTCACAAGAGCTGGCAGTGCACGGTCAGCCCCAGTGCAGCTTTGCATCACAAACCCACAGCACAAGTCCAGCCTTAGAAGCAAACACCGAGGTGTGTCTGGCCTCATCCCGTGCCCTGGATGTACAGGGAAGAAAAGCAGTACAATGCAAAAATCCAGTCCATCTCTCTCTGCTCCCCCAAGTGCCTCTTTCAGAAGAGCACTGTAAGATGGAGGGGCTACTGGCTTGAAACCCAGAGAAAGCCCTGGGCATAGGAAGAAGGAAGAAAGAAAAAAACCAAGCAAACTGAATAAAAAAACCCCCAAAAACCCCCAAACCTAAACCAACCAACCAAACAAACCAACACCACCAAAACCAACCCCCACAAACTAGTTGTTATTTGCCCATCTACGCTTGCCTTCAATATGGGACTAATAGAAGGCATTGGAATATAGTCAAATTATAACTCAAAATGAGTTCCCAAAAGGAATCAGGTTGTCCCTTAGGAAAAGACAAATGCCTGGGCAGTGTTTGGAAACTAAAAGCAAAATTCTCCTCTCTTGCTGGGGTACAGCAGCAGGTGGCTGTGAGAGAAACAAGGCGATTCCCTCCCCCACTTCATCTTGTCTGCCCAGGAAAGGATTGGTAGATTCTGGGAGAAGAGCAATTCAGAAGTGGAAAATGTTTTCTCAGAGTCCCTAGAAAAAGGATTAATTGGGATGACAGCCTCTACCTGTTGCTACCACACATCCAATACTTCTCCAATTCCCCATAAAGCAGCCATTTAATTAAGAAGTCAGCTTGACAAAATTAGAATAAACTCTGCTGGAGCTTAATGATGACCAGCTCCTTTTTACTGCCAGCTTTCCTCCAAAACGAATAGCAGGCTGTCATGGACTCTGTCCTAGCTGACTTTTGCCTGGCTCTCCTGTTTGCCACTCCCATTGATATGGCTGACTGCCTCAAGAATAGCAAAATCAGCCACATTTCCCCCTCTCCCAAATGACTCATCCAGCACAACCCTGCTTGGTGCTCATTTGTCTCCCAAAATGCCTGTGTGGTGGTGTCCAAGTTATCACCAACAGCATTTGTATGAAGCACTTGTAGCAAAATGTCAGTGGCTCTGCCCAAGCTCTAATAAATACCTGCTTAAGATGAACTGAATCCAGCAGGGACTTTACTGCAAAGTCCCAATTCAGCAACACCATTAAGTCCACACTTAGATTATTTTCTATTAAATTATTTTATAAAGTGGGATGAACAAATGAGTCAGGGCCTYGGGTCTCTGGCATGTTCAGCAGTTGCCAGGCTGAGCAGTTTGCCTGAAACTCAGTCACAAAACAGCAGTAACAGCTGTAACAGAACTCACCTTTTCAGGGATGAGGGGAAAACCCAGCTGCACACATTTTCCTTTTGACATGAGGCAGGAACCAGACCAGTAAGGAGTTTCGTATAGCCATTGAAAGATATGATTTAGGATAATTTTTTCCCTCTATATATAATGGCTGAACACTGTAGAATGAAAAGCCTTTTGTAGCTGCTCCAACATTTAGAAAAAA
>CADDXX010001477.1:4916-30273 GCA_902810485.1 Alauda arvensis
GTCCCTCCCGGTCCCTCCCAGTGCCCTCCCAGTGCCCTCCCGGTCAATCCCGGTGCCCTCCCATCGCACGCACCACACCCCTCCTCGTCGGAGCTGTCGCGACAGTCGGGGGTCCCGTCGCAGCGCCACCGCCTGTGGACGCACTCGCCGGACCCGCAGGGGAACTGCAGCGGGGGGCAGGCGCGGGGGGGCCGGGGGGTCCCGCACAGCTCGGGCCCCTCGTCGTCCCCGTCGCGACAGTCGGGGTCGCCGTCGCAGCRCCAGAGGCGCGGGATGCAGCTCCCGTCGCGACAGCGGAAGGACGAGGGGTGGCAGGGCGGCGGCGAGGGCGGCGGGGCGCAGCCCAGCTCGTCCCCCCCGTCGGGACAGTCGCGCTCCCCGTCGCAGGCGAAAGATCGCGACAGGCAGGAGCCGTCCCCGCAGCGCAGCTGGTCCGGGGGGCACGGCGGGGGCGCTGGGGACGKGAGGGAATCGGGTCAGAGACCCCCCGAAACACCCCCGGGAAGAACGCGAAGCACCCCCGGGAACCCCCAAAATGCACCGCAGAAGCCAAAATATCCCAACCCCCCCCGCCCGGGTCCCCAGGCAGAGACCCCCAAACCCCGCAGAGACCCCCCCAACCTCCCCCCTTCCGCCAGGACCTCAGAACTTCCCCAAAACCCCCCAAACCCTGCCCGAACTCGGGGGGCACCGGGCGGGGGCTTAACCCCGGCGCCCCATTCTGGAGATCCCGGTCCCGTTTCGTGGGGTCTTGTCCCATTCCGTGGGATTTCCGCCCCATTTTGGGGGTGTTTTAGCGCCACTTGGAGGGGTCCGGTCCAATTCTGAAAGTTCCGATCGCGTTTTGGAGTTTGACCCCGCTCCGGGGGCGTCCCGCTCCCGTCCGGGGAGGTTCCGCTCACGTTTTTGCGGAGTTTTGGTCACGTTTTTGGGTCCCCATCACCATTTTGGGGGCTCCTGGTGGCGTTTCGGTGCCTCCCGGTGCCATTTTTGAGCGTTTTTGCCCCATTTTGGGGGGTCCCGGTTCCCCCCCCCGCGGCCCCACCCGGGCGCGCCCTCCCCGCGCGCCGCGCTATGATTGGCYAGCGCAGGCCCCGCCCCCGCGGGTGGCCAGTCTGGGCTCAGCCAATGGGAGCCGCGTCCGTCCCGGGGCGGGGCGGGCCGCGCGCGCTGATTGGCCCTGCCCCGGGCCGGAGGGCGAGGCCGCCCCGCCCACGGGGTGGGGCGTGACACGTGGGGGGGCCCGGGGGGAATTTGGGGGTCCCGGGGGGTCACGGGGGGGTCACGGGGGAGCCCCAAAACAGAGCGGCCCCCGTGGGACCCCCCCCGTGAAGGGGTCCCCGCTTTGCTGGGGACAAATCGCGACCCCCGGTGTCCCCCCCCCGTCCCTCCCGCTTCCCTTCACCCCCTTCCCGACCCTGCCCGGGATTGCCGGTGCCCTCCCCGAACCCCACCGTGGGTTTGGGGGAAGCTCCGGACCCCAAAAAATCTCTCCTGAGCCCCACCCCGCACCTGTGCTCGGTGTCGCTGCCGCCGCCGCCGCCGCTCCCAGAAGGAGCAGGAGGATCCCGGCCGGCCCGGTGCTTCCCGAGCTCCTCCCGGTGGTCCCAGAGCCCACCCTGGTGGTCCCGGATCCGCTCCAGGCTATTCCCGCTCTTGTCCCGGTGCTGCCTGGTCCCATCCCGATGTTTCCCGGCTCCTTCCCGCTGGCTCTGGGCTCTGTCTCGGGCTCTATCCCGGATTTCCAGTCGGGGTTATCCCAGCGGGAGGGGAGCKGCGCGTTCGGTGCCGGTACCGGGCAGTTCCGGAGCTGGATCCTGGTGCTCGTTCCGGCCCCGGTRCCGATCCCACTCCGTGCCGGCGATCCCGGCGGCGCCGCCCGTGGCCGCGAGTSCCGTCGGGCCCCATTTAACGGGCGGGGGGAGGAGCTCGGGGCGTTCAAAAAGGTGGAGGGTGGGGCGGGAAAACCGGGAATGAGGGAGGGAAAAGCGGGAGTGACGGGCGGAAAACCGGGATCGGGGGAGACCCGCGCGGGTACCGGGGCGASCGGAACACCGGGATGGAGGGAGGAAAACCGGGAGGGAAGGAGGGAAAAGCAGGAAAGAAAAAGGGCGCGGCAAGGGGGTCCCTTTTCCCACCCCTGCTCAAAAGCCGATTTTGAAGTGTTTTCACTCTTTTCCCGCGGGATCAATCGTGGATTTTCCACGGGAGGTGATTCCCGGGGCGGTTGGAGCAGGATCGGGGGATGGAGGGACACGAGGGGGTTCAACTTTCCCCATCTCCCCCCACCCCTCATTCCCAGCGGAGGGAGGGGTCGCGTTGCTGCGACACCTCCGGGAACGACACGAATCCACCCCAGGGACGCTCTGAGACCCCTCCCAATGCCCCACAGAGCCCCCCCGTACCCGGAGTCACCCCAGCAACACCCCGAGACTCCTCTGGAATCCCCCAGTCCCTCCAAGCATCCCCCCCCCCCAGCTCTCCCCTGGAGTGAACACAGCTCCCGTTGGATTAATTTATTAATTAATTCTCGACTGCAGGGAATCCAGGGACAGCGACAACGCGGGGGGGGGGGGGGGGGCGTGGGGTGGGGATTGGGGTCGGCTGGGAGGATCCCAGGGGATGAAGGGTCTGGGACAACCTGGGACCACCCAGGATGATCCAGATTGGGACCACTTGGGACGGGCTAGGATGATCCAGGACAATCCAAACGCAACCTGGGCTGATCTCAGATGATCCAGGAGGACCTAAGACCACCCAGGATGGTCTGGATCACCGTGGACAATCTGGGACCATCCGAATCTGGGACAGCCCAGGACAWCTTGGGACAGTCTGGATGTGGGATGAGCAGGGACAACTTGGGATCATCTGAAACAACCTGGGATAAACCCTGTTGGACCACCCGGGACCACATGGATCCGGGACGATCCAGGAGTTCCTGTGGCTGCGGCAGTGCCAGTTCTGGTATAAATATGGACGAGGTTGGAGGTGGTTTTTTTGGGATTCTCAGGATTTTGGGAATTCCGGTGTCGCTGCCGTTGGAGCTACAGGGGAGGACGGGGTGGGGGCCTCTGGGGTTTCGCAGAATTCTGGAGCCGTGGAATGTTGGGATCAGTCATCCTCAGTGCCGCTGCCGGAGCGATCCTGGAAAGGGGGAAAAGGGGTGAGCAACTGCCAGGACGAGGCATTGGGGGGGTTCAGGATAGGATTTGGGGGTCAGGCCCCAGATTTAGGATTGAGATGAGGGACTCTGGGGTTCAGCTCAAGATCTGGAGACAGGATGAAAGATATGGGGGTCATTCCCAGGAACTGGGGGGTTCAGCCCAGGATTTGGAGGTCAGAATAAGGGATTCAGGGTCACTGCCAGGATCCAAGGTCACTCCTGGGATTTGGGGAATTCAGCCCAGGATTCAGGGTAAGGGTGAAGGATTGGGGGGGTCACTCCCTGGATTTGGGGAGGGGTCTCTCTCAGAATCCAGGCTCTTTCCAGGATTCCCTCACCTCCTCCTGCTCGTCCTCGCTCTCGTCGTCGCTCAGGAGGGGTTTGGGGCGTCCCCCCCGCCCCCCCCGGCGCCGGCCCTTCCCACGCTCTGGAACCTTCTCCTTCCGGCCCAGACGGATCTTCACCTTCACCGAGCGGGCTGGGGGGAATCCAGACCCTCCACATGATCCTGACCCTCCATCCCATCCATCCCCATCCCATCCCGTCCATCTCACCCCATCCCACCCTGTCCCAGTGCCCACCCTCGGACTCAGATCCTTCCTCCTCTCCCTCCTCCTCCTCCTCGCTCTCCTCTCCTTCGCTTTCCTCCTCCTTTTCCACCTTCTGCCGGACACTGGTGAACACAGACTGGAGCACAATCGAATCCTCGTAGATCTGGGGGAAAACAGGGCATTCCAGGTCATGCCTGCACATTSCAGGTCATTCCTGGTCACTCCAGGCCATCCCATGCCATCGTGGCTGTTATTCCAAGCTGTTCCAGGCCGTTTCTGGCCATTCCCAACCCTTCCCAGGTGCCATTCCAGGCCATCCCTGGTCATGCCAAGGGCTCTTTCCTGATTTTCCCTACCAGGGACCCCTCCAGGTTGAAGGTCTGGGCATTCTGGCACAGCAGCATCACGTCCTTTTCCAGGTCGTTGAGGCTCCGGTACTTGTGGTTTCGGATCCGCTCCTGGGAGCAGGAAAAAGGGATGAGGGAGGTGCCCAGTGGGTGGATTCCAGCGGATCCCAACAGATCTCGGGTACCTTGATCTTCTTGAAGTCCACAGGTTTCCGGATGAGCTCGTAGTATTCCGGCAGCTCCTTGCGGGACGGGAGCTGRATGAAAACCTCGCTCAGCTGTCGCCCGCTGCTGCTGTGAGGGGAAAAATGGGCATGAGGGGTGGCCATCCTCATCCTCATCATCCTCATCCCTCCCTTCCCATCTGATCTCATCCCATCCCATCCCCTCTGATCTTCATCCCCCACCATGGGTTGTCACCTGCAGGAATGTGGTTCCCTGGGAATGCCTGGAACACCTGGGAACCCCCATCAGCACCTGGCCCCCCCTCACCTGTCCTTGTACTTGATGACGGCATCCACGATTTTCCGCATTTTCCGGGTGAGGGGGGGCGGATTTGGGGACAGTTTTTCAGCTGGGGGCCGCCCCCGTTTCTTCTGCTTGCGGCTCTCCTCGTCCTTGTCCCGGCTCCGGGCGCTCGGCGGGGGCCCTGCGGGGCCCTCGGGTTCCCGCTTCCGCTTACGGGAGGATTTCTTCTGCCTCACCTCCTCCTCGATCTCCTCCAGTGTTCCCTCCTCGATGGCCTGCAGGAAACAGTGATGGGGAATCCTTAGGATTRGGGATCCACAGCCCAAAGGGACTGGGAGGTCCTGGAACGATGGGGATTTCCAAAGGGACCAGGGCTCCCATTTCCAGGGAGACTCTTGGGGTGTTTTTCTGGGATCTGTGGGCCTTTTCCAGGATCCACAGGTATTTTCTGGCATCTGGGGGAGCTTTCCACAGGTGTTTTCTGGGACCCGCTGGGATTTTTCTGGGATGTGTATGTGTATGTCCTTTTCCTGGGACTTGGGGACATTTTGTCAGGACCCGTGTTTTTCCAAACCCTTCTCCAGGTCCTGCAGGTGTTTTTCCACCACATTTTCCAGGACCACAGATTCTTTTCCATCCCCCCCATGGGGTGGCCCAGCCCTGGGCATACCTTGAGCCACTGTTTCTCCGTGAGGGAGTCGCTGTAATCCACYTCCTTGCGGTGCCGGGAGCCGCGGCCGAACATCTTCTCCTCCTCCTCCTCGCAGGTGAGCCGCTCCACCTCGGCGTCGTCCTTCAGGATCCAGGACGGGAGCTCGTCCTCCTCCATCAGCCGCGGCTTCCGCTTGGGGTTCCGCGCCTCCTCCCGCCGCCGGTCCAGGTCCATGCGCTGCCGGGGCAGGGACGGTCACAGCGGAGCTGGGCGGGGGTCTCGGGGGGCTTGGAGGTGGGATGGGGATCGGGGATGGGTCCAAAGGGGGAATCTGAGGCGGGATGGGATGAGGGGGATGCTGCGGGATAACAGGGATGGAGGAGCCGCACCCAGAGCGAGAGGCTGCTCAGGAACTGGAGGAACTTTGGGACTGGAAAACATTTTGGGAGTTGAAGGAGCCAATTCTGGGAACTGCAGGGGTTTAGGGAACGGAACCGGGACAGGTTTGGGAACCACAGGAATCACACCAGGAGCTGGGAACTGGGAGCTGGAGGAGCCACACYGGGAGTTGTGTTTCAGGAACTGGGAGTGATTTGTGAGCTCCCAGAGCAATTCTGGGAGCAGCACAGGCTGCACCGCCGAAGTACAGGACAGTTCTAGGAACTGAGAGGTTTTGGGAATCGGGAGAATTTTGGGAATGGGGAGAGTTTTGGGGATTGGGGTGTTCTGGGAGCCACCAGCCTCCCCCTGCCCTGCTCCATCCAGGAGCACCTGGATCCTACACTGCTGGCATTCCAGGCACGGACACTCCCTGCACACTGGGACAGGGTCCCTGAAGGGCTCCCCAGGCTGGGAATGTCACTGGCATTGAGGCTCTTGCATCAGGATGAGCTCTTGCCCTTCATCCCCCTCCTTTCCCTGCTGTTGGAATTTTGGACAGGAAAACGGCTTTTCCACACTCCCAGCCACGTCTCCTCCTCTTCCTCCTGGGGCTCCTGAGCTCATCCCATAACTGGGAGATTCCTGCCCTCCTTCATCCTGCTTCTGCTCACAGACGCCTCAATTCCCCCCTCTTCTCTTCCTCCCTCATGGAGACCCCAAAGCCCTCGTGCTACTCCTCTTCCTCTTCTCCTCTTCCTTGGGGGATCTTCCTCTGCTCCTCATCTCTTCAACCTCTCTGCTTTCTCCCCCGCTTTTCTTCCTCCTTGTGAGATCTCCCTCCTCTTCCTCCTCAGATCTTCCCCCTCCCCTTCCTTCTGTCCTTCCTCYTCCTTGTGAGATCTTCCTATCCTCCTCCTCCTCCTCTCCTTCCTCTTTCTCCTCACAAGATCCTCATCTCCTGCTCCTCTTCCTCATCCTCCCCTATCTCCTTCTTCCTCCTTGTGAGACCTTTCCCCATCTCCTCCTCTCCCTCCTCCTCCTTTCCCTGGGGAAATCTTCCTTCTCTCTCTCTCCTCCTCCTCCCATCCTGCCCTTCCTCCCCCTCCTCCTCCTCCTCACCATGAACAGGTCGAACTCCTCCTCGTGCCGGGCGATCATCTGGTTCACAGTCTCGTCGTCGGGCACCTCGTCTTCCTCCTGGGAAAACCCAAATCCAGGGATTCAGCTGTGGCCCCTGGCGCCTCCCCYGAGACCCCTCCGACGCTGGCTGGCTTCCCTCAGATCGGGGACCTTGCTCAGGGTTCGGGGGCTTTGAGCTCCCCTTCGCATCCTTCACTGTTGTTTGACCCCGTTTTGGGCCACTTCAGGCTCATTTTGCTCATTTTTTGGGTGGTTTCAATGTTTTTTTCTTGCTTGTTTTTTTTTTTTTTTTTTTTGGGTAATAGCAGTGTGTGTTTTGTTTGGTTTTTTGGGCCTGTTTTTTTTCCTGTGTTTTTGTTCATTTTGGGGTGTTTTAATATCTATTTGCTTTCTTTTTTGGTACTTCAGCTCATTTCAGAGTGGTTCTAGCTCAGTTCGGGGCATTTTTGGCTGGTTTTTCAATGTTTCTGTGTTGTTTTCCTGTTTTCAGGGTGGTTTAGGCGGTTTTTAGTTCATTTTTCAGTGGGGGGGTTTCAGTGTGATTTTCTTTTTAAAGTTTTCCCAGTTTCAGGCATTTTTATTCATTTTCACTTTTAGCTCATTTTGGCTTTCAAGCAGTTTCTTCTCATTTTTGGCTCAATTCAGGCCATTTTAAAGTCTTTTGTGGCTGTATTTGTGCTGTCTTTTGCTCATTTTCCCCGGTTTTGGGCCAGTTTATTGCACCTTTGGCACTTCCAAGCTGTTCTTAACTCCCTTCTGTCACGTCCAGACCAGTTTTACCTCACTTTCAGCCCTTTCCATCAGGTTTTAACTCACTTTAGGAACTTTCAGTCCGTTTTTTCTCTCTTTTGGCATTTTCAGGTGGATTTAAACTCACTTTTGGCTGTTTTCAGGCTGGTTCTAACTCATTTCTAGCACTTCAGGTCTCATTTAAACTCCCTTCTGGCACTTTCATGCCAGTTTAAACTGATTTTCAGCTGTCTTCAAGGTTTTATTTCCCCAGTTCTTACACTTGCAAACCATTTTCRTTTTATTTTTGGCACTTTCAAGCCAGTTTTAAGTAATTTTTAAGCTTTTTCAGGCTTATACCATTTAATCTTTGGCATTTTCAGGCCAGTCCTGACTCGCTTTTGGCTGCTTCAAGCCATTTAAATCTCACATCCGGCACTCTCAGGCCATTTCAGTCTCGCATTTGGCCCTTCCAAGCTGTTTCAATCTCACTTCTTGCTCTTCCCAGCTCGTTTTTTTTCTCTCTGGGCCCTGTCCCTCCCTGACTGGCTGGGGCTGCTCTCGGGCCGATCCCTGCCTGGGGCGCGGCGGTGCCGGGCAGTGCTGGCGGGAGGATTGAATGGGCAGTGGAGACTGAACGACCCCGCTCACCTTTAGAGGTGCTTCCTCCGACTCAGCGCCCAGGCACAGGGAGGAGGCAGCGTGGGGGAAGCTGCCACTGCCCGCGCTCTGTCTGCTCTGTGGATAAACACAGGGATTCAGTCTCCAGGGCTGTCAATCCGGCGCCTTTGTTCCCGACGCTACTCCCAAAAAATTCCAAACAAGCTGCCATGCTCCTGCTCTGGGGTTGGTTTGATGGTATTGCTTTCCTCTCTCCTTTTTTTTTTTTTGACTCCTGACCCCCAAAATTCCCCACGGGAAACTCTGCTGCGACCCTCACCTCATCCTGCTCCTCGTGCTCCAGGATGGCCTGAAGGAACGCCCGGCGCTCGTGGCTGGAGGATTTCTGGTCGAACATTCCGGCCTGGATCACCTTCTGGTCCACGTTGAGCTTGTACTTGGCAGCTGCCAGGATCTTCTCCTCCACGCTGTTGACGGTGCAGAGGCGCAGCACGCGCACCTCGTTCTGCTGCCCGATGCGGTGGGCCCGGTCCTGGGCCTGCAGGTCCTGGGGAGAGGGGCAGTGTTAGCACCAGGCTCCCARAAATCCCACTCCTGCCCTCAAAATCCGTGGGTGGAGATGTGGGATGAGGCCTGAGGGCATTCAGGGATGCCAAAGGGTGACTGGGATGTGGCAACGGGATCGCCAGGACTATGAAAGTCCTGTGGGATTGGACCAAAGGGTCTCAAAACCCCTGGTTTTGTTCTCAACATCTGCAGGGATTCCCAAGGATGATGGGGATGTGGCAACAGGACCACCAGGACTATGTAAGTCCTGTGGGACAGGGCAAGTGTTGCAAGAGGGGTGCCAAAACTCCCACTTATGTCCTCAGAATCCACGGGGAAGATGTGGGATGAGCCCTGAGGGAATCACAGGGATCCAGTTATTACAGGGATTATGGAGGTCCCGTGCAGTGTTGCCCAAGAGGTGCCAAAACTCCACTTTTAGCCTTAAYAGGGATGCACCCCAAGGGCTCTCAAAGATCTCTAAGGATTCTGGGAATGGGATTTTTGAGACCATGTAGGTCCTGGAGGAAACTGCCCACATTGGCCAAGAGGTGCCCAAAAAAGCTGGTTTTCACCTCAAATAAACCATGGGAGAGATGTGGGATGCACCCTGAGGAGTTCAGAGATCCCCCAAGGATTATGAGAATTTGGGTAATGGGATTACCAGGAAATTCCTGTGGAAAGGAGCAGCATTAGATGAGGGGTCGCAAAAACCCCATTTCTATGCTCAGAAGACATGGAAATTGCCCCAGCAATCTCAGAGGATTACGAGAATTCCAGAACAGGATCTGTGGCTGCTCTTTCCTTCTGACACAGAGGGTGCAGGGAAAACCCAGCTGTAGCACTGGGATTTGGGGGTGGCTTTCCAGGACAGCACTGGAGAATGACAGAATTCCAACCCCATAGCTCGTCTTTGGGTCAGCTGGTTTCGGGGCTGGTTCACTGGGTTTTGGATCAGTCAGTTGGTTTTGGGTTGGATCACTGATGATTGGATTTTTTCTTTGCTTGAATTTCAGRTCAGGTTGTTGGGTTTTGGGTCAGTTGGCTGATCTAGGATTATTGGCTCTTTGGGTCAGTCAGTGGGTTTTGTGTCGGTCAGTTGGGTTTTGGGTCAGTCARTTGGGGTTTTGGGTCGGACAGCTGGGTTTTGGGTTCATTTTTGTGTCACTCACTTTTGCAYTGATTTTCAGGCCAATGGATTGGGGTCTGGGTGTTTTTATGGATCAATGGGCTGATTTTTAAGTCAGTGTTTGGGTCAATTTTCCAYTCCATGGATCCGTTCAGGGGCCGGTCTCCGGGCGGGCAGGTCCTRGCCATACCTGGTGCGGGTTCCAGTCGCTGTCGAAGATGATGACRGTGTCGGCTGACTGCAGGTTGAGGCCCAGGCCCCCGGCCCGGGTGCTCAGCAGGAAGATGAAATACTCAGAGCCCGGCTCATTGAACGTCTTCAGCAACATYCCCCGGTCCTCTGCCTTCGTGGTCCCTGGAATCCCCACACGGGCGTCACTCCTGTCCCCCAGCACCAGAGCCAGGGGCACTGGGGGGCCCCAGAGTGGTTTCATTGGGAATGGGGAGCCCTCTCCCCCTCTGAGAGGGGTGGTCCTGTGTAAGGTTGGGCTGATTTTGGTAGAAAGTTTGGAAAAAAAGAAGTGGATCCTGCTCTGAGGTGGGGTGGAAGGTATTCCAGAAGTCAGGATCGCAGCAGCCAGAGTTACAGCAGCATTGAGGCCGTTTTGGGGCTGTTTTCAGGGATATGTGGGGGCCATGGGTCACATTTTGTGCTSTTAATCCGTGTTCATTTCAGAATCACGGAAGGATTTGGGCTGGAAGGGACCTTGTTCTGACTCAGCCCTGCAATCCAATCAATTAATCCGTATTTGTTTTAGTCACATGGGAGTCCCCAGGGCCCTCCCCCAACCCAGCAGGATCCTGGGATTAATCAGGAGATCAGCTGGAATGAGTRGAAAAAACAGCAGCAGGCAATGAGGACATGATGCCTTGATATCCATCCTTGACATCTTGATATYGATCTCGACACCAATCTTCTACAATTTGAGATCAATCTTTGATATACTGATATAATCTTCAATATCTTGACATAAAACTTAAAAACCATTGATATAAATCTCTGATATCTTGATATCAGTCTTGATAGAAACCTTGATCTTGATGTCTTTAATGCTGATCTTGATACAAACCTTGATATTGATGTTTCTATTTTTATCTCAATGTCTCAATACAYATCTTGCAATCTGGATATCAAGATATTGATCTTGATATCTTGATATCAATCTCGATGTCTTTGATGTTGGTCTTGATATAAATACTGATATCAGTCCTGCTATCTCAGTGTCCTGATATTGACCTTGCAATCTGGATATCAAGATACTGATATTTGAAATTTTAATGCCAATCTTGATATAAACCTTGTTATCAGTCTCACTATTRATGAGCCTCAATATCAATGTCTCGATATTGATCACACAATCTGGATATCAAGACACTGATCTTTATATTAATGGAYATCATCTCCCTTTCTCCCTTGACATCCATTTTGACACATTGAAATTTTTCCCCGTATCTTCACATCTATTTTGATATTTTTACAGCTTTACTTAAGAGATTTATCTTTGTATCTCAACTGTTTTGTATCTTTGTATCTTGATATTCCTCAGTATCCTTCTGTCCAGCCCAGTATCTTCCTTTACATCTTAATACCTTTCTTGATGTCTTGACMTTGAGCTCCACCTTGACCAGGGTGTTTCCCCACTGTTTCCCCACCCCCTGGGGGCACCACTGACCCCTCACCTCCCCCAGGGGCACTCACCATCCAGCCTGAGGTATTTGAAGCCACGGTAAGCAAAATAGTCCTCCATGATGGTCATCAGGGAGGTCATCTGGCAGAAGAGCAGCACCTTGTGGTTGGTGGCCCGGAGCTTGGGCAGGATCCGGTCCAGGAGCTCAAACTTCCCAGAGGCACGGTATAAATCCAGCCTGGGATGGATAAAAATGGGCACAGTGAGAGGAAAACCAGGATTTGAGGCTGAAAATGTGGTGTCTCCCCCTTGGTGGAATCATCTGGCTGCCCAGGGTGGGGGTGGTTCATCCTCCATCCCTATCRACTGTTTGAGTTTGTAAATTCACAAATTTCTCCACTGGTAATCCCAAAATTTGTGACTCACCCCTGCACAATCCCGCCTGTGAACCCCAAGTGCTCCGAGAAGGATTCCTGAAATCAAGAGAAGAAACAGTGTCAGAAACCAGCACGAACTGGCCCAAAAAATCAGGAGATGCYTTAAAGAGCCAAGCCTTGCTCCTTTCCCCAATTGCCTCAGGAAGCTGGTGAGGGAATGGATTGGTTTGGGTGGAAAACAGAGTGATGGAAGGTTGGTGGGCCCAATGACCTCATTTAGTTCATCCTTGTTCAGTTTAGCTTTGTTTTGGTTTAGCCTGTTAGGGCTATCCCTGGTTTTGGTTTATCCCAGTTTTGTTGTAAACCCCGTTGGATTTATCCCTTTTTTGTGTTCATCTCTGGCTTTCCTGGGTTTAACCCTGTTGGATTTATGCCTGTTTGGGTATAAACCCCCCTGGATTTATCCCCATTTCCCCACCTCGATGTGCTGGAACATGTAGGGGTGGTTGCAGATCTTGCGCAGCTGCATGATCGTGTTCATCAGCGTCTTGGTGCCACCTTTCCCCTGCCAGGAACAGTCCAGGAGGTTAAAAACCCAGATGAATGCTGGTTTCCATCTTTATCTGCCAGTCCAGCATTCCCAGGAATGTTTGGGAACATTGACTGGGAGTTCACAGCCCTGAAAGTGGGGCTCAGAGACATTAAAATAAATTCAAGGTTTTAAGAAACCTCCAAGTCCCCTCGAGGCAAGACTTTGGGGGAATGGAGCTGSAAAATAGGGCATCTCCCACCTCCAGCTTTTAGCTGGGATCAAAGTGTCTTTTCCCAACTATTTTGTGTTTTTATTCTCCTCACAGACCCACTGATGGCTTTGAGGAGCCTCCATGGATCATCCAAATATGCTGGGGGCCCAAGCTCAACCCACCCTGCAGTGGAGACAAACCCACCCATACTCAGCATTCCCAGCCCCCATTCCCAAATCCAGACCTTCTTGTCCTTCTCGGAGCCGTCGGTGAGGAGGACCCCCTTGGCCTGCATGTGCCGGTACAGGACCCGCTGCAGCGCCGACATGTCACACTTGATCACGTACTCGACCTGCCAGGACCCAACGGGGAGTCACGCCCAGCCCCTCTGGGAAACCACCAATTCCCAGAGGGATCAAACCCAACCCAGCAAGGACTGCAGAGCAGGATGAAACTCAGCCTGCACGTTCCAGGATGGGGAAGAGCAGCATGGAGACACCCCAAGTGCAGTCCAGGATGGGGAAGATTGGGATGGACCCCAAAATCCCACTCTAAGAACTCCCTGAGCCTCCAGTTCCCAAAAGGAGCAACTCAAACCCCTGCTCAACCCAAGCCAGCAACGATTCTGGAGTGGGATAAGCTCCATGTGCATACCCCAGGATGGGTAAGAGCAGGATGCACCACCCCCCACCAAGTTGTATCCTGGGATAGGGAAAGGTGAAGGGACCCTCCAGTGTCACCTTTTCCGGGAGCTGAGCTTCCACCTCCTTCTTGAGGCGCCGCAGCAGGAAGGGCCGGAGCACCTTGTGCAGGCGGCGGATAATGAGGATCGTCTCCTCCTCGTTCAGGTCCACCTGGCCAGGGAAGGGAATTGTCACCAGGAACAGGAATTGTCATCAGAAATGGAACACGATGGACTCGCAACTCCCAGGTCCCTCTGCTCCAAGAAYCCCCTGACCCTCAGTCCCTAGTGGGATTGATCAAATTGCCTGCTCGACCCAGCAGTGAGTCTGGAGTGGGATGAAACTCCRGTAGTGTATCCTGGGAAAGGGAAGGGCAGGGAATTGTCACCCAGAGAAGGGAACAGAGCCCTCAGTGGTGACACTGAGCCACCTCCCACAGCTCCAGGGACACTCCCAATCCTTCTGGAGCTGTTAACAGTGACACTAAGCCACATCCCACAGTTCCAGAGTCAAGTCATCCCCTTTGGAGCTGTGAATGGTGACACAACCCACTGTTCCACAGCCACTTCCAACTTGTCCAGATCCATTAAAGACACTGATCCACATCCCAGAGCTCCAGGGACACTTCCAACCCCTCCCCATCCATTAACACTGACCCCAAGCCCCACTGCCAGCAGGCCCCACCCGCTCCCACATTCCCCCTTCCCCGCACCTTCTCCCCGGTCATGGCAAATGGCGCGTTGAACCACTGCTCAAAGGTGCTGCAGCTCTTGAAGATGGTTGGGAGCAGGAAGTTGAGGAGGGCCCAGAGCTCGGGGAGCTTGTTCTGGAGCGGGGTCCCTGTGAGCAGCAGCCGCCGCGGGGCCACGTAGTGGGTGTTGAGCACCTGCGTCAGCTTGCAGTGGTGGTTCTTCATCCGGTGCCCCTCGTCCACAATCATGTACTTCCAGCGGATCTGTGGGGAGGGGAAGGGCAGGGATGGTGGGAATTAGGGGCTGTGGATGTGCCTGGAGTAGCCTGTGACGGCTCCGTGATGCCAGAGCAGCTCAAAGAGGCTGAGAGGGGAATGTGCTGGGAGTGTCCCCCCACACTGGGATTCCTGCCAGCATGGTGGATCCCTGTTCTGCCAAGATCTGGATACACCCAGAGCACCCCAACACAGCAGAAGAGATCCACTGGGATGGGAATCCAGGGGATCTCTGCCAGGATGGTTGATCCCAGCTCTACTGAAGAAGAGGCCCTAACCTCTCAATCCCAAAATTTGGGATTTGGAGCATTATCTTGAGTGTTGTTCCATTGGCAGAATGTTCCATCCCACTTGCCAGAAATTAGGAACAGCAGCAGGAATTCTGCCTCAGCTTTGGCTGCCAAGGGGCAGCAGCTCCTACTGAGGCTCCAGGGAATAAAGTACCAGGTTTTAAGTATAAACAAGGCAGGGATTTTCCTGTTTGCAGCATCTGTGACTGTGGCGAGATTGGGAAAAGCTCTGGGTGCAGAGCTTCCCTTCAAGGGCCTCACCTTGGCCAGGATGTGCTTGTCCTTGATGATGTACTCATATGTTGTGAGCAGGACGTTGAACTTTCCACTGCGGAGCTGCGGGACGAAGGCGCGTCGTGCYGCCGGAGAGCCCTGGAGGGAGAATTCCAACCACCAATGTCAGGCCAGAAGGGAACTCCCAGGAGAGGGGGTAGGAGGGGCTGTTATCCACAGGGAACAGCAAAGTGAGGTTTGGGGGTTCCTGCTGCTGAGGAAAAACCAAAAATGGGATTTCATGGATTTCATGGGTTTGGAGCTGGGACCCAGTTCAACTTCCTTGGCATAAGAGAGTGGGAAGAGGAAAATGGAAGCTGGAATCCCATGAATGTGGCACTCACCTTGTAGGAGACCTTGACCACGGAAGGAGCCCATTTGTCGAACTCGTAGGCCCAGTTGGACAAAGTCCTGGGGGAAAAARTCATGGAAAGGGTGGGAATCTGGGAATGTGGGGCTGGAGCAGCAGCTGGGTGGGATTTTCCAGGCACTCACGAGAGCGGGACGATGATGAGGAAGGGGCCATTGATCCGCTTGTGCTCCATGAGGTACGTGATGAGGGCGATGGTCTGGATGGTTTTCCCCAATCCCATCTCATCTGCCAGGATCCCATTGAGGTTGTTGTTGTACAGGGACACGAGCCATTCCAGGCCTTTGATCTGTGGGAATGTGGATGGGGATGGGAATGGGGGTGGGAGAGCGGCCCCTTCCTGCCTGGGCACATGCAAACAAGCTGGTGACGAAGTTGGGTTAATTATTCAGAGCCACCTGAAGGAATTGGGATATTCCATGGATTCACACGGAATGCGGTGGGTTTGGCTTTCAGCAGGGAGCGAATCCAGCTCRTTATCCCCACACCATTCCATTTATTAACCCACACCACTTCAGACTCATGATCCCCCTCCAGCTTGTTATTCCACATCAGCTCTGGCTGCTTATCCCACATCAGCTCTGCTTCCTTATCCTGCCACAGCCAYTATCCCACCACAGGTCTCCATCCCACACTGCATCCAACTCCTTACCCCATTACCCCATCCCCGGACCACCACAAGCTCCGTTACCTCCCCTGGCACCCCTGCATCTCCCATGTTCCCAGACCTGGTACTGCTTGAGGACGCCGTTGACCATCAGGGCCGACTGCTTGTCCACGCGCTCGGTCACGGCGTGAGCCACGGCGTAGTAGGACTGGAGCCCCCGTGCCAGTGCCTGTGACACCCCATACTCATCATCCACGTCCTGCTTGGCATTCCTGCCCGGAAAAGCAGAATAAGGTGTTGTGGCACACCAGGGAATGGGGTCAGAGCAGGGATGAGGAGGGGGAAATGGTGTGGGAGGGAGTATAGGGGGAATAAATGGGGTGAGAGGGGGAAATGGGAGGAAAATCGGGATATTGGGTGAGGGCAGGGGCCTGCAGGAAAATATGGGATTAACAGGGGGAGAGGGAGAAACTCAGGGGAAAAACAGGAGTAACGGAAGAGAGGGTGATCTTGAGATGGAAAAACACGGATAAGCGGGGAGGRGATCCCCATTCCTCATGGGCAGGAATGGGAAGATAAAGGAGGAAAAAGGGAGAYGATTTGCATTTTTGGGGTGGAAAAAGGGAGGTTTGAAGGATGATGCTGTTGGGGGAATTCCTGGGAAGCACTGTCAGTCCTGTGYGAGGTGGTTTTCCCATTGAATTTTCAGATAAAAAGCCACTTTACGGCTCGTTTAGGGAAGATCGGGGAAAAAAATGGGCTTGGGGGAATGCTGCTTGTGGAACTCTGCTCCCAGGGCAGAGAAGGGATAGGGAATAGGAAGCTGGAGCAGGAAAATGGGAAGAGGGAGGGAAGGGCTCACTCGATGATGTGTCGGGCATCCACTTCTGAGACATCGTCRCTGTCTGGATCTGGAATCTTCTTCTTCTCCTCCACGGGCAGCGCTGGCTGTGCTGGCTGTGGCTGCTCCTCCTCCTCCTCCTGYGGGATTCCCAGGAATTCCAGGGAAAACCACCTCARGAACACCCTGGGAAGCACCCACCCCCCTCCCAACCAAAGCTCCTAGCGGTAGGAGGCTCCCACAGAATCCTGCCATTTGCATTGGAGACATGCCAGGAATTTGTCCCATTTTACCCTATAACTTCATTCCACGCTATCCGAGTATTCTGTCTCATTCTAATCCATGTTATCCTCCTGTTTCATTCAATTGTATSCCATTTTTTCTGAGCTGCCCAACAGCCATTGCCAAGGTCAGCTCCTTCCTGTTCTTCCCAGAACAACACTCCCAGTGGGAACATGGTGGGACCCCCCTCACCTCCTCCTCCTCCTCGGAGCCACTCTCCTCACTGTCGGAGCGTGGAGCCACCTCGTACCTGGGACGAAAATAGGAGAACAGGGAATTCCACRTGGAATTTGGCTTTAGCATTCCCAGCTCCCTGTTCCCTCCCAGCTCTTACATCCCCAGCCTCAGATTTCCTCCCGGGTCCAACATTCCCAGCTCTCCACTGCCATTCCTGACTCCAGCATGCCCAGATCCACCATTTCCAGTTTCCTACTCCCATTCCCAGCTCTGGTAKTCCCAGTTGCAGCATTCCCAGCTCCCCATTCCCAGTATTCCTGGCATACCCAGGGTTCATTTCCAGCCAGGCCTCGAGCTGCCCGGCCTTGGGTGCATCGGTGCCAGTGAGGATCTTCCCACTCTCCACATGGATCACCTTCACCGGGAGGTCGCTCATCTGGCTCGTCTCATCCAGTGGCTGYGGGAGGAGCCAATGGATCGGGATTGGGAATTCTTGGCACCAAACCCCCCTGAACCCGCTGGGAAAGGGGAGGATCCTGATGGACCCGCTGGGACATGGCCTGTGCTCCCTGCCCATGTGGGCTGGAGTGGAATGATCCCTGTGGCCCCTTCCTGGCCATCCCAGGATCCATGGGATGAGCTTGGACTCACCTCCCCATCAGGGCCGATGGCTGGAGCCTGTCCCTCGGCATTCTCCACCTTCTGTGGGAGCAACAGGGCAGCAGGAGAAGGAAAAGGAGGGAAGGAGTARAGAGGAGAAGAAAAGGAAGAGGAAGAAGAGAAAGAAGGATAGGAAGGAGAAGAAAAAAGGGAAAGATATGAAGGACAGGAAAGAACAAAAGAGAGGAAAAAAGAAAAGAGAAAAACAGAGTGAAGAGAAGAAAAGGAGAAAAGAGAGAAAGGCAGATGGGAAGAAGGTGGAAGGAGAGGGGAGTTAGCCTGGGCAGTCCATCCCTGGCACTCCCTCCATGAGCCATTCCCAGTGCCACTCCTACAGTTTCTCCTTTCTCCCACCTTCTTCTTTTTCTTCTTCTTCTTCTCCTTGGCCACTTGGGCAGCCTTGTGCTGCCGCACGAGCTCTGTTAGGTTGGCCACGTACTCGTCCGTCTGCTGCAGGAGGTAGGCCAGGCGCTTGTCTTTCTTCTGGTCGATGAGCTTCCGGTAGCCCTCCTCATCCTCCGCCTGCCCGGGATCAACAAYACACTTGGGGTCACCTGGGAGCAGCTGGCATCACCCTGACCTCACCCCACATGCTCTTTGGGGCCTCTCCTCACCCTCAGTGAGGACAAAGATCCTGCCTTATCCCACCCCTGCTGCCTCTTGGCCGCCTTTTTCCCGGGATCCCACATCTGGCTCACCATGAGCCGACGCATCCGCTCCTTCTCGATGCGCTCGTTCTCCTTCTTCTGCTCGCGCTCGGTGTTGGCGTGGTACGTGGCCACTGCCTTGGTCAGCTTCTGGATCTTCCCACTGACGCTCCGGTGGTACTCCTTGAAGTCCTTGGCATGCTGCAGGATGCTGTTGAGGTATTCCTGTGGGAACAGAGCACAGCTGTCAGATCACAGTGTGCAGGGATTGCATGGGGAGTTGGAATGGTGGAGCTGGGAGGGATTGGTGGGCACTGGAGGAGAGCAATGGGAATTGGAGAGTCCCAGTGGCCACTGAGTGGTCCCAACAGCCATCACCAAACYCCTGGCCACCATCACGCAGAGTCAACCTCCCCAACACCCAATCCAGGTGATTCCCTTAAAACCTGTCACCTCCCAGCCCCGATTCCTGGGAGTCCCCTGACCTGGTGCTTCTGCCGGCGCTTCCGTTCCTGCTCGATCTTCTGCTGCTTCTCCAGCTTCTCTGTGATCCGGGCCTCGCGCAGCGACTGCCGCTTGCTGCGCTTGTAGGCCTTGGCGTTGAGCGCCGTCTCCAGCGCCGTGTCCCGCCGCATGCACACCACCACCTCCTGCCGCAGCTGCCATCCCACAACACCATCAGCGTGCCATCAGCCCTCAGGGTGACCCCCCCCCGCCATGCTCCTGCTCCCAAATCCGGGTGTTCCCAGCCCTCACCTGCCGCTGGAAGTTGAGCAGCCGCAGAGCCTTGAGCTCGATGGTTGCTTTGGTCCGCAGGTCTCCGGCCAAGGAACCCGGGAGATTTTCCAGCTCTTGGATGCGGTGGGCGATGCGGGCCTGGAGCCTGTGGAGGAGGGGARGGGATTTGGGGGTGAGTTCAGCTCACTCCCAACATAGTTCTTATGGGAAGAGCAAGGTGAGGGCATTGGGAAGTTGCTTCCAGAATCCTGGGATGAGTTCTGGGGACCCCTATGGGAACAAGGACACAGCAGGGCCAGAGCATGGCCAAGGAAGGGCAACGGAGCTGGGAAGGGTCAGGAAGAATCTCCAAGAAAAACATTCTCCTGCTCATCCCTCTGGATCTTAGGAAAACGAAAAATGGGATGRAGGCAGTTGGAGGTGGAGAAACCTTGGGAACATCCAAGGAAAACACACTCCCACTCACCCCTCCGGACCTGTGGACATTGGGAAGTGGGAAAACAGGATGGGGGGAAGTTGGGGCTGGGAGAACCCTTGGGAATTCCAAGGAAAATGTCCTCTTGCTCATCCAGAGAGGTCCCAGGAAGAAGGAACACGGCACGTGGGGAGCTGCAACTCGGAGGAACCCTGGCACATCTGGGCGGGACCGCACCTGTACTCGCGCTCCTGYAGGATCTCCACGGGGTCGAGGCCACGGGGTTTCTGGATAGGGGTGATCCGGTTCTGCTTGGGGTGGATGGGGAGCGCGGGCGGYGCCGGCTGCCCCGGCGAGGGCGGGGGCGGCCCCGGGGACGCCGGGGGCACGGCGGGGGGCACCGGGGACGGGCGGCCTGCAGGGGGGGGCGGCAGCAGCTTCTGGGGGGCCCCGCCCGGAGCCGCCGCCGACAGCGGCCCTGTGGGAACAGGGAGCCTGGGAACGCCGGCAYGGGCGCAGCTTCCCAGGGGACAGGGATCTCAATTCTCACAAAAAAGCCTAATTACTTGGTGAGAAACGAAGTTAAATTCCCTAAAAACTTGAATATGTGGCTCAGAATGAGCTTGTGGACTAACTGCAGAGATTTAATGGGAAATTCATCCCAATTGCCCCAAAACTCCCATTATTTACCAGGAAATCAACCCTAATTTCCCAAAAAAGTCCAGTTATTTGGCTAGAAAATAGCCCCTGTTCCCTGCAAAAAATCCAATTATTTCACTGGAAATCAGTCCCAAATACCCCAAAACTCCAACTTTTTACAGTTAACCACAATTCCCAAAAAAATCTCCAAATATCTATCTTGGAATGAGCACAGGCATCCCTGCAAAGCACCAGTATGGAWATTAAACCACCCATTCACAGAACTCCAGCCCTAATTCCAGGGTTTTAACCAGGAACTTCCTCCCTTTCCCATCCCCCAGAACATCCCTTGGTCACAGATCTGAGATGAATTCCCCAAAATTTTATGACTCGGGTCTTACCTTCTGGCCAGGGCTTGGGGGGGGCCCCGGGGGGCTGTCCCGGCATGCCGGGGGGAACTCCTGAGGGACCGGGAGGGGGCATGTTGGGCCCTCCTATTCCTGGAAATTTCCAAAAATCAGGCAGAAAAGAAAAAGAAGAAAATCCCATGAGGATGCTGACTCCTGGGGGAGAGTCCCAGTGGAAGGGTTGGTATGCTCTGGCTGAAGATGAGGAACTGCAGGTACAGCCCCCTTTCCCCTTAACTGTCAGAGTCCAGATGGGTCCAAAATCCCAACCTCTGGAATGCCCATGGACACGGATGGGAGAAGAGCGGGAAACCCAAACTGGGAGATACTGGGGCAAACTGGAACCAAATGCTTCCCATGCATCATCCAGGATGGAATGGGACAAGGTCCCTTCCCATGGCTCCCCTTGGACAGAATGGGACAAGCCCTCCATGAATATCTCAGGACAAGCTCCTCTGGATTTTCCAGGATAACATGAGATGGAATGAGACCCCTCAGGATGGAACAGGATGAGCTCCCCTTGGATCCCGCAGGATATAACCCAGACAGTCCCCTTCCCCCCAGCCCCTCCTCACCATGAGGTCTGGAATACCCAGGCGGCGCCGGCCCGGCTCCAGGCGCTTGTCCAGGGCCCTGCGCGGCGCTGGCAGGCGGAGGTAGAGTGGGGATCTGCGGCTGCATCCCGGGCAGGGGTCTCTTCCCCTGCACGGCGACCTGGAGGTGCTCTGGGAGCGGCTGCCCCCGCGCCAGCAGCTTGTAGGCCATGATCTGGGCGCGGAGCTGGTGCAGCTGCGCCGCGTTGAACGGCGACGGGCCCCGGCCCAGCGCCGGCGAGTCCGAGCCGGAGCCATCCAGCGCYGCGCCAGAGCCGCCCCCGGAGCCGCTGGAGGGGCCGTTGGATGGCACTGGGCTGGAGGCGTGCTCCGAGCCGCCCAGAGGGGATGGATAACCTGGCAGGGAACATAGGGATGTGCTTGGGAGTGGTGCAAGGGGTTGAATTCCAAACCAAAGTGAAGGATTTACAAGTGGAATCTCTGGAGGGTGGCGTCCGCCCTCAAAATTAAGGATKTCCAGCCTAAACGCCACAGGATTTTATTGTTCCTCCCCCCCAAATCCAGCATGTGGACCTGGAAATCCCCTGGAGTGCTACCGATATTCAGGATTTATGCCCTGGTATGAAGGATTTAAGCCTGGAATTATGAAACCTCMCACCTCTCCAAATCCAGGATCTGGACACAGTTCTTCCCCTTCCCCCCCCACCATGTTTCTCCCCACGCTCCCAACCTTGGGAATGCTGATCCATGGGGCTGGGCGGGGGGCCCATTCCCGCGTGCCCCCCCGGGCGCATTCCCATTCCCTTCATCTGCCCGTAGCGCGGATCCTCCGACATTCCCTTCTCGTGCATGGGATCCAGGGGCTGCAGGAGGGAAACGTCCTGGGAAATCAGACACTGGCAGAGCATTCCTGGAGGAAATTTTCATGCTCCCAACCCACCCTGCCCACAGATGTCCCAGGGGTTGGARCTGGAGCTTCACTTCAGTATTCCCGGAGATGCCAGATTCCACCTGCTCTGGCCACGAAAATCCTTCCCACAGCACAATTCCCTGGATTTTTTTATTAAAACGCCCTGGATTACAGGCAAGGAATTGTTGTTAYAAGGCAGAAATCCAGGAGGAAAAATCTCCCAATTAATGAGTTAATTAATGGGGCTGGGGTGGGGGATTTTCCCATTCCTGAGGTTTTTCAGTGCATTTTTGGGGGAGAGTCCAGGAGGGACTGGAGGGGGACAGGGGGTGAAATAAGGTGGGAAGGGAGAGARGAGAGGAATGGGAAGGGGCTGCAGGTGCAGTTCGTGGATTTTAATTCAATCCCTTAGTTACTCCCCTCTTCCCATCTCCTTCTGGTGCTGGAGGAGGAAAACAGATCATTCCAGCAGTGGGAATTCGCAGAGGTGACAAGGTGGGGAGGGGGACACGTGAATGGGGATAAATCCCYCCACCCAAGGCCAGGGGTTTCTGGGGCTGGGATGCCAGGATGCCTCACCTTGTGCAAGGGGTGGATGGTGTCCGGGGCGTACCCTGGTGCTGGCAGCGCRTGTCCAGAGTGTCCCGAGTGTCCGGAGCCGGGAGAAGGGCCGGGAGAGGGGCCCAGCATGGATCCCGGGGAAGGGCCGGGACCGGGAGAGGGGCCGGGCCGGGGGGTCCCTCCCAGCGGAGGCTCTGGAGTCGCCATCTCACATCAGGAGCTGGGAATGGGTGCCAGGAGCTGCACCTGGAGTGGGGGATCTGGGTTAACTCTGGGAAAGAACTGAGGGAGTGCTGGGTGGGAAACGCCCTKCCCAATCCATGATCAAGGAATGAGCAAGAAACCCCCTCCACAGTGCATGCTCAGGCACAAGGAATTCACTTCCCAATCCATCCTTGAAGCAGGTGGAATGGGAAATCCACTTTCAAATCTGTTACCCAGGAATAAGGAGCAAGGAAACCCCTTCCAAATCCATCATTTGGGAACCATGAATGCTCCAGAGCAGCACTGAATCCATGGATTTAATAATTCCAAGGTCTGTGGGTCAGGAAAAGGTCACACAGACTTCCATGTTCCTGCTAGTTTCCTGCTGGGAAACTTTGATTTCAGCACCAGGGCAGCAATTCCCAGGACATGGAGCAGCCATGGAGGGGTGGGGGGAAATTCCCAAAATCCATCAGGAAACTTCCTTGGTGACTGACAAAGCRTTTTTTTGGGAAAGAGAGGGATTAATTCCTGCTGGATCTGGCAGGAGCTCATCCCAGCATGGCTTTCCCAGGRAAAGCATCGCCCTTCCAGGGATACCAGCGAATGAATTTTTAATTAAGTTCCACTCCTGCTCTCTTCCAGCCCTGGTACCACCATTCCCTCTCACCTAGAGGAATTTTATGCCTAATTCCAAAGAAACCTGTCATTTCCAAGGAAAATATTTCCTGTGGGATGTCACTTCCCAAATCCTGAGGAGGAAGGGGTTTTCCTGAAATTCTGGCCACCTACCTATGGGCATGGYAGTCTTCTGTGCTTCTGGAGGGACGAGCTCCTAATGCTGGGCTGCTGGGGGAAAATCGGGAATTAATTGGGAATGTCATTATCCAGCAGCACCGGAGCATGAACACAGCACAAGACTCCTAAAAAATGGCCATTCCCTCACAGATGAGCCCAATTCGGTGTCTTTTGGGGAATTTGCTGACTTCCAGTGAGGAAACACTCAAAAATCCATTTAAAAAATTGCTCTTAATAATTCCTGGAGGCAGTGGATTCCATCTGCTCCAGCCACAAAAATCATGCCCACAGCAAGTACAATTTGATTTTTCCTAGATCGTTTTATTAAAAACCCCCTGGATTACAGGTGAGGAATTGTCATTAAATCCTGAAATCCAGGAGAGAAACCCCCGGATTAATGAATCAATTAATGGGGTTGGCTCGGGGAGGGTTTTCCCACTCCTGAGGTTTTTCAGCCCAGTTTTGGAGGTGAGTCTGGGAGGGGTTTGGAAAATAAGTCGGGAAGGGGGAGGGGAAATGGGAATGGGCTGCGGGTACAGCTCGTTTATTTTAATTAAATCCCTTGCTTATCCTCCTGCTCTCATCTTCTTCAAGCTCCGGAGGAGGAAAACGGGTAATTCCAGCAGTGGAAATTCGCGGAGGTGAAAAGGAGGCGGGGCTGAAACGGGGGATAAATGGATCGGGATGAATCCCTCCCGTTCCAAATTCGGGGGTCCTGCTGCGACCTGATCCGTCGTCCCCTCCCCCCCCCGGATTCCTCTGGGAAGAGCCCAAATTCCCAGCGGGAAATTAAGAGAGGAGCCTCGGTAATCGTGTGACCCTACCCTCAAAAACGGGGGAAAATGGGGTAATTCGGAGGAGGCGGGGAGATGGGAATGAATGGGGAAAAAGGGGTTGGAAAAGTGTGGGTGGAAATGGGGTGGGAAAAACGGGATTCCCAAAAGCAGCGCGGGGGGACGCGACCCCAGATAATGGGGCGGGGGGGAGAAGTCCCCCAGGATCGGAAGGATGGCGGGGGCCAGGGGGACTTGGTGTCCTCGGTAGGGACAAAACCCGAAATGATCCGGGAGAATTTAGGTGGGAGGGAAGGGGGATATGGGGGGAAAGGGGGGAAATGGTGGGGAGGAAAGGGGGAGATACGAGATGTGGGAAAAGCCGATATGGGGGGAAATAGGGGGCTACAGAGAGGGGAAAAAATGGGGGGTATAGGATGCTGAGGGGGGGATCGATGCTGTGGGGGCTGAAGGGGGACCGATCTTGTCGGGGGGTAAACGCAAGGCCGAGCACCCCGGGCTAAGGTCGCCGCCGGTCCCGAACAAAGGGCCCCTGACCCTTGCGGGCCGCCGTACCCACCCCGCGCCCCTCCGCCCGGCCTTACCGGGGCCGGGGCCCTTCCCGGAGCCCTTCCGGGGGCTCATCTCGGCCTGATCCCGACGCGATCCCGACCCCGGTCCCGGCGGGGGAACAAAGGAATCGCCGCCACCGCCGCCGCCTCAGGGAGCGCCGGGCCCGCGCCTGCGCGCCCCGCCCCGCGCCCGGCCCCGGCCGCCCTGCGCTCTCAGCCAATGGCGCGGCGCCCCAGCGCCAGCGCGGCCAATGAGAGGCGACCAGAGGGGAGCGCGCGCGGCGGCCCCGCCCGCGCCCCCCGAGAAAACARCCAATGGGAACACGGCGCGCTGCCCCCCAATGAGGAGGCGGGGTGGGGGGGAGGAAAAGGAGAGGCCGCGCCCACCCACGGCCCGGCAGCCAATGGGAAGCGCGCTCGCCCGTCCCCGCCCTGATCTGCCTGTCAGTCATTCGCCCTCGCAGCCAATCAGCACGGAGCCGATCTCCCCTCGCGGCCCACAGGAGGGCGGGGAA
>CADDXX010001480.1:3451-29889 GCA_902810485.1 Alauda arvensis
CATTTTCAGGTTTTGCAATTTTTTTCATTTTCTGGGTGGTTTCTGTTGGTGTTTGGGGGAATTTTTTTTGGAATTTTTGGGAATTTGGGAATTTCTGGGTGGTCTGGGGAATTTTGAGAATATTTTTTTAATTTTTGGAGGCATGTTCAGGGGTATTTTTTGCTTTTTTGAGCCATTTTAAGGCTTTGTCCCCCTTTTTTTGTATAGTTTTGCTTTTTAATGCAATTTTTAGGGGATTTTTTTTTTTTTCTTTTTTGAGTTTTTGGGAAGTCTGTGTCCCTCTGGACTGTCTTGCATCCCACAGCATTTTGGAGCATTTTCTGTCACTTTTGAGGTATTTTTTGCCATTTTTTTGTCACTCTTGTGTCATTTTGGGGCCATTTTGTGTCACCTTTGGGCCATTTTCTGTAATTTTTGGGGGCATTTGGGACCATTTTGTGTCAWTTTTGGGAACATCTGTCAGTTTGGGCTGTTTTGTGTCACTTTGGGGCCACGTGTTGGCATTTCTGGTCAGTTCTGGGTCAGTTTGGGGCCATTTTTTGACTCTCTTGGGCTGTTTCCCACCCCTTCGGGACATCTGCACTCTCCAGTCCCACAGAATTCCCGTTTTTTTCCCACTCAAGCAGGATTCCAGCCACACCATCGGGGTGGAATTCGGCTCCAAGTTCGTCAGTGTGGGCAGCAAAACCATCAAAGTGCAGATCTGGGACACAGCCAGGCAGGAGCAATTCAGTTACGTCCTTCTTCCCACTTTTTCCCCACTTTTTTTCCACTTCTTTCCACTTTCTTCCACTTTTTCCCCTCTTTATCTCACATCTCTCCCTTTTTTCCTGATTTTTCCCTTGTTTCTCCCTTTTTTTTTTCCAATTTTTTCATAATTTTTCTCATTTTCTCCTTGTTTTCCCTCAATTTTCCTCATGTTCCTGTTTTTTGTCATTTCTTTTTTTTTCTTGTTTCTTTTMCCTTTGTTTCTCTTCATTTTCCCCCATTTCCCCCATTTTTCCTTGTTTTTCTTTGTTTTTTTCCCCATTTTCTCTCTTTTCTTTTTCTTTCTTTCCCCCTTTTTTCCCCTTTTTTCCCATTTTTTCCATTTTTCCCTTTTTTTCCTCAGTTTTTCCTCTTTTTTTCCCCTCTTTTTTCCTTTTTCCCCCCTTTTGTTCCTGTTTTTTTCTCACATTTTTTCCATGTTTTTTCATGGTTTCTCCTGTATTTTTCCTTTTCCCCTTTCTTTTTTCTTATTTCATCCTCAATTCCCACCTGTATTACCAATTAATTCATTATTATTAATTATTATGAACGATTCCTAATTATCGACRTTCAGTTCTTGGATCTGGATTTGTWTCAGTCCTGGATTTCCCACATGGAATTCCCAAATTTTCCCAGTTTTTCCCAATTTTCCCCATTTCTGTATCCCAGGTCTGTGACACGAACTTACTACAGAGAGGCCGCAGGAGTGCTGCTCGTCTGTGACATCACCAGGTGTGTCCATGACGTCATCAATGGGTTTGTAGTGTCATCAGTGGATTTATGACATCATCTGTGGGTGTGTGATGTCACCAGGTGTGTCTGGGATGTACCTGGGCTGGTCTGTGACATCATCAATGGAGCTGTGATGTCAGCAGGTGGGTCTCTGACATCATCAGATGTGGTGGAATCACAGGGTGTGTGATGTCACTGGGTGGGTCAATGATGTCACCAGGTGATGTCACCAGTGGCTATGGTTTGTGACATCATCAGTGGGTGTGTGACATCACCAGCTGGGTTTGTGACATCACTGTGTCAATTGATGATGTCACCATGTGTATTTGTCATATTTGGGGGCATTTTTTGAGTTTCCATGGATCCCAATCCCAAATTCCCAATCCCATATTTCCAGCTGGGAAACCTGCAGTGGCTGTGTGACATCACCATGTGAACAAATGATGTCGCCATGTTAATTTATGACAATGTTGTGGTAATTTTTTCCATTTTCGGGGTTTCCATGGAGCCCAAGTCCAAGTTCGTGATCCCAGAATTCCATCTGGGAAACCTCCAGTGGCTGAGTGTGACATCACTGTGTGAATTTGTGATGTCACCATGGGAATCTATGCTTTTTTTCTGGCTTTTTTTTCCAGTTTTTTTGATTTTAAAATTTTCAGTTTTGGGGTTTCCATAGATCCCAATCCCAAATCCCYGGAATTCTACCTGGGATACCTTCAAAACATTGGCCAAGTGGCTGAGTGTGACATCATCATGAGAATTTAAGACATGACCAAGTGGATTTATCATGTCACCATGCCAATTTATRCCTCTTTTTTTTTCATTTTTTAGTTGCATTTTTTTGCACTTTTTCCTGTTTCTGGGGTTTCCATGGATCCCAATCCCAAGAGGAGGAKWGGGAAGAAAGAGGAAGAGGAGGGACAAAGGAGGATCAAGAAAWAGAAAAGGAAGAACGAGGCGAGCTGTCCCTGAATTTGCAGCCCCCACCTGTGGGATCATCACCTGCCATCCTGCAGGGGCCTGGGGAGGGRGAGCTCAGCCGAGAGGGGGGCACCCTAGGTTTGGGGTTTTTTGGGGGGAATGTTTGGAGAATGAAGAAGTCCAAAGCTGTGTGGAAAATACCCCTTGGGGGGACATTGGGGGCTCCCAGTGGCAGCTGCAGGCAGAGGCAGCCTGGAGSAGCAGAGCCCTGTGTCCCCCAGGAGCCCAAGTGGGGAGCCCAGAGAGGGGGGAGCGCCGCCATTGGCGGGACCCTCAACAGCCTGGAGAGGGGCAGGGGGAACTCCTTGGACCCCCTGAGCCCCAGAGCAGAGAATGAGGGGAGAAGGGACCCTGAGACCCCAAAACCCCCAGCATCCCTAAGTGGGGAAACCAAAGAGAGGGGAGCTTTTCACACTCCTGGACTCCTAGCACCCTGGGGAGGACAGGGACTGAGTAGATAGGGGACCCCAATACAAGGGAGGCCCCCAGCAGCTGGGAGAGGGGGAACCCAGAACACCAGAGTGGAGAGAGCAGAGATGGGGAGCTCCTGGGATGCTTTTTCTGTGCCRAATCTTGGTGTTTGGGAGGTTTTTATGGAGCCCAGATGCCCAGTGACTTCTAGAGATGGACTCAGGCAGCAGGAACACCCAACCCAATGTGCTCATCCCTTATTTTCCCCCCAAACCAGGATTTCCCATTTCGAAAGCCTGGGGAGGACACTATGAAGAAGAGGAAGATGCTCCAAGACATTTAGGCAAGTGAGGAGGAAGTCAGTGCCCCTTTGCTCCTCTCTCCTGCTCCATCTCCCAGCCCAGCCTGGCCCCCAGCTGTAGGACAACCCCTGCGTCCTCCTGGGGACGCACTGGGGAGATCTCCTTGCCCTTGCCTCTGGCAGGGGGGCAAATCCCATCCTTTCCTTGTCCCTCCTCCCCCAGACAAGGAGCTGATCATGGAGAGCAGGGAGGACAAATCCCTGGGGCAAAACTTCATGGGAGAGGCTGTTTTGAATGGTTCCATGGTGCAGGAATCCAACAGGGAGGAAAAGCTTTGGAGATCCTGCAGGAGGAGGGGCTGCAAAGGCAGATGGCAAGGATCTGAGGAGGAAAAACCCAGCCTGTGCCGGGAAGGGAAGCTCTGCGAGTGCCCCAACTGTGGGAAGAGCTTCGTGCCCTGCTCCAACTCTATCCCCCATCAGAGCACTCACATTGGTCAGGGACCTGGTCACTACATTCCCCATGACCCACACTGGAAAAACACCTGATTGATGGTCTCCATATTGTTCTGGATCCTCTTAGGCACCAGCGAGGGTGGTTTTTGGGAGGATTTGGGCATTCTGAGCGGATATGGGAGAGTTTTCTCCATTTGCTTTACATTCCAGGAGAGGCCTCAATCCATCACCTCAAAACCATTGAACCCCACTGAAAAAGGTTCAGAGCCACCTCAAAATGTCATAGTCCCATTCCAGAATTACTAGATCCTACAGCCCCCTCAGAATCCCCAGGAGGGGTTTGATGGGTATGCAGAAGGTTGGGAGGTGCATGCGGGTGGTGGTGGGTATTGGGATGGGGGCCARGGGTTTGCAATGAAGAGCTGCAGATTGGGGATGATGAGGCTGGGGGGAATCTCCTTTCTTGGTATCCCCCACATCTGAGGGCATTTGGCTTATCCCCTGTTCTTGAGAGGTTTTTTGGGTATTCCCCAGTCTTGAGGACAGGACACAGCGACACAGGGGAGGACACATGGCTCGGGCACTTGGAGTGGGCACCACAGGGAGGGACACGTGGAGCCCATTTTGGGCAAGRGCCTCCTGCTTTTTGCCAGTTTTGTGAGTTATAAATGGCTTTTGGAGTTTTCTGCTAATTTCAGGAACCTGACACACCCTTCTCATTTTGTGACGGTGAGGAGATGCTATTTTGGGGGGGCATCCTGCAGCTTTCCACCAACATGGGGGGGATATAAATGGCTTGTGGGCCCCCTGCCTCTGGGAGATTGTGGTGACCCCATGGTTCCACTGCTGTCTGAGAGAGGGCTATAACTTCAGTTTTGGTGGTTTTAGGCAGCTTGTGGCGGTCCCACATKTGATGGATGCAGTGTCCTGACTGCCCCCAGCTGCCACCCCGAAGCACCCTTTGGCCAATCAGACGGCGCAGCATTGATGATGCTGCAGTTGCCTTGGAGATCTGCAGCTATCAGAGACCACAACACTTTTAAGCCAGTCAGAAAATGCACAAAGCAATTTTTACTCCATCAGAGCTTTTCTCACCAATGACTCCTGGATTGGTTTTGCACAAGCCTGGATTTTGGGAGCTGGGGGGCCACAGAGATGGCTTCTTTGAGAAGCTGCTGGAAGCTTCCACCATGTCCAATCCCTGATGGCTCTGAAGGTGGACATGCTGCTGGCCAAGGCTGGGCCAATTAGGTAAGTTGTGAATGCCTCTGTGATAACAGATTTAAGAAGAAAATCAAAACAAAGGGCACACAGTTCCTCTTGTCAGAGAAGAGGAGGAGGTGAGAAAATGTGAGGGAGAACAACATGGAGACACCAAGGTCAGTAGACAAGGAGGAGCAGGAGCTGCTCCAAGCACAGGAGCTGAGATTCCTCTGCAGGCCATAGTGAAGTAGCTGGACCCCTGCAGCCCATGGGGACCCACAGGGGATGCAGAGATCCACTCACAGCCCATAGGGTTCCACAGGGGATGCAGAGATCCACGCAYAGCCTGTGGGGGTGGTGCCCACGCCGGAGCAGATGGGTGGCTGGAGGAGGCTGTGATCTGGATGGAGACCCGATGGAGAGAGAGTGCCCCTGCTTCCCAGGCTGCAGCAGCCTGTCCTTGGAGGACTGTACCCCGTGGGAAGAAAGACCCATGTTGCACCAATTTTGGAAGAACTGTTAGCCCGTGGAGGAGAATTCACGTTGCAGCAGGTGCAGTAGGACTGCTGTTCATGAGAGTGGACCCATGTTGGAGAAGTTAATGGAGAACTGTCTCCTATGGGAGGGACCTCACAGTCTCACAGGGCAAGGACTCTTCTCCCAGAGCAGCGAAAGAAACTCTTAGTGATGAACTGAACAAAACCCCAATGGGTTCCTTGCGCTGTTGGTGGGAAGGAAGGAGAGGCTGGGGAGAAAAATGCTGTCTGAAGGGCTTCTTTTACTTCTCATTATCCTCCTCTGATTCTGTGTCCTAAGGTGACTTTATGATGCTTCTATCCCCAAATCGTCTGTTCTGTCTGTGTTAGATATTGTGTTCTGTAGCTTTAAGACTGGTTCTGAGAGCAAAGGGGGAGAAAAGAGAAGCGCAGAGTTTATTTTCAGAAAAGCAGCTCACTCCTACACATTCCAGCTCCTGGACTGTTCATCTGAAGCACAGGCAGGCAGCAGGAGAGAGCTTTCCTTTGCTTTTAATTAGTTTTAGCTGGATAGGGCAGAGAAGCTGCCTGGACTGTTTTTTTTTCCTTTTTCTTGGGACTGTTTAAACCTGCTCTTGGACTGAAAAACCCAGAGAGCGAGAGCACCAGGAGCTCACACCTGTGGGCCGCCAGGCCCACGCCAGCATTTTCCAGCACCGGAGAGACTGATAACTATYGGAGCGAGCTGAGCTCCTACAGCAAGGACTTTCTCAATTTTGCCAGGTTTTATTGTGTCATATTATTCATTTTTGTGTTAGTAGGCACTTTGTTAAATAAATAGTTTTATTCTACTCATCTCTAAGGAGATTTTTCCCCAAACCAATAGGAGGGAGGGGCAGTTTCAGTTTGATTCCCAGACAGACCCCCATTTGTGAGGTTTCCTCCCAGATTTGCCCTAAACTGGGACATATTTTCAGTGGAGCCCAACATAGGGCTTGAGAGAGTGGAAAAAACCTGATTTGATTGCATTTTGGTTGTACTTACTCTGTGTTGGGATACAGCAAACAGTCTTTAGCCATGCTGCTGCTTGACCTCGTAATATCTTTTGGGATGGGGTCATTCCTGTGTTTCTGTTCCATAGGCTTTTTTGAGGTTTTAATATCTTTCTGGTCCCTAGTTTTTTTTTCTTATCCGGAAATAGCTCCAGTATTGTCTCTAACATGTAGCTTTTATAATAGAGGGGCACGAATTAGGATAGCCATTTTGCTGTTTTCAGGGATAGCGATCTAGAGAAAGGTTATAAAGGTACTGGAGCTTGTTCCATATATGTTTCGTTTATGGTTTTTTTGTCCCAGCCTGCATCCCAGTTCCAGCAGCATGTTTTGGGGATTTGTTAGTAATTGCACCCAGTTTGTTARAGGAGGAGTAGGGAATGAGGCTTTTCAGCCTTTCCTTTCTCTCTTCTCTTTTGAATCTGTCACATCACTTTTGGAGAATGTGCAGTTCCCCCTGAATGTTAAAGAGACCACCTTTCKTGGTATTTAATCTGGTAAGCTTCCTCTATACAGTCTGCAGCTTGTCTAGAATAAGGTCTGAGGTGTCCAGAGGAGCTGATGAGACCTCTAACCCAGAAGTAGACCCAAAAGTAAACCCAGGTGTGGAAAATTCTGAGTGGTGTGGAGAATAGGAGAGAATGGGTCAAACCTTAAASGAATTTTCTGATCCCCCTGCTTGGGAATTTTCACGTGAACAAATTCAGAATCCAAACAAGGTGGGGAAGAGAACTGCCATGATGAATCTAAGGAGAAAAAGCTCATTGCAATAAGCTGGGCCCTGGCATATGCTTATTGCACACTGCTAGATACTGTAGGGCAGCAGATAGAAGCGGGGGGGGGCAGGGAGATAAATCAGCAGCTACCCCAGTCACTCAGGCTGCAGCCAATACCCCAGCTATTCAGGCTGTAGCAAAGCCAGCAGCCACACCAGATAGTAAGCTCAAGCCAGTAGCTGAACCAGATAGTAAGCCTAAGTCAGTAGCTAAACCAGACAGTGAGCCTAAGACACTGGCAGTTGCTGTGGGAAAGAAGCGCACACGACAAACTGATTGACCAGTGGATGATGATCCAGGGGAAGGACCCTCAACAGAACTGGCACAAAATCAGAAGCTGAACTAACTGACACAGAATCAGAAGGTGAACCAACTGACAAAACATCAGAAGCTGAACCAACTGACCCAAACCGAGAACCAACTGACCCAAGGCGACCACCAACTGACAGAAGACCAGCAACCAATACTGAGTCCTATTCCCTGAAGGACCTTTGTGGCCTAAGGAAGGATTACACTCAACGACCTGATGAATCTATAATTAGTTGGTTAGTCTGTCTTTGGGATGCTGCAGGTGAGGCTACAATGCTGGATGGTACTGAAGCGAGGCATCTGGGATCCCTGTCACATGATCCGGTCATTGACCAAGAAATGATGAGGGGGGCTGACCCTTGCAGTCTCTGGGAACATGTCCTAAGAAGTGTGGCACAAAGATATCTGTGTGCACATGATATCTATATGCAGCAAACCCAGTGGAAGACCATAGAACAAGGGATCCAACACCTGAGAGAAATGGCAGTGGCAGAGATTGTCTTCTCAGATGACCTAAACACCAGGAACCCAGACTTGGTACCATGTACACCTGTGATGTGGTGAAAACTTGTGCGACTTGGGCCACAAGAATATTCTTCTGCTTTGGCAATAATGAAGCAAGATGACACAGAAGAGATTGTGCTTGATATGGTGAAGAAGCTCCGAGCATATGCAGATGCCATGCATGGTCCAACACATGTAAGAATTGCAGCTGTGGAAACACATATACAAAAATTAGAAGACAAGATGGAAGAGAATCACCAGAAACTCAGAGAGGAGATTAAAGATGGCTTTCTCCAAATCTAAGCAGTACAAATCAGAGGTTCCGGCACCAAACTGATGTTCCCCAGATAAGGAGAGAAGGGACACCCTATGAGCTGAGCTGTGGTTCTTCCTGCACGATTGCAGAGAAAACATGAAGAGATGGGATGGAAAATCTACTGCTGCTCTGGCACAACGTGTGTCTGAATTGGAAGAAGGCAAGACTAAGAGAGGAAGTTCCACCAAAAAGGAAGTAGCTCCAGTTACCCAGGGAAACAATGATAATCAGGCTTAGAAGGGCCCTGCCTCTAGCCAGGTAGAGGCTAGGGAAAACCGTGCTTTTTGGACTGTGTAGATTCGTTGGTCTGGCACATCAGAACCACAAAAATACAAGGCCTTGGTTAACACTGGTGCACAGTGCACACTAATCCCATCGAGACATGTGGGGGCCGAATCTGTCTCCATCACTGTCGTGACAGGAGGATCACAAGATTTTACTTTGGTGGAAGCTGAGGTGAGCCTGACTAGAAATGAGTGGAAGAAACATCCTATTGAGACTGGTCCAGAGGCCCCATGCATTTTGGGCATAGACTTCCTCTGAAATGGGTATTTCAAAGGCCCAAAAGGACTCAAGTGGGCATTTGGGATAGGAGCCATAGAGACAGAGGGCATCAAGCAATTGCACACCTTGCCTGAACTATCAGAGCACCCATCTGCAGTGGGACTTCAGAAGGGGGAAGAGCAACAGGTACCAATTGCCACTTCAATAGTGCACTGTCGACAGTACAGAAAAACTCGAAATGCTGTAATCCCTATACACAAGATGATCCAAGAGCTAGAGAGCCAAGGGGTGTTCAGCAAAGCTTGTTCACCTTTCAACAGCCCTATGTGGCCAGTGTGTAAGTCCAGTGGAGAATGGAGACTGACAGTGGATTAGCATGGTCTGAATGAGGTCACGCCACCACTGAGCCCTGCTGTGATAGACACGTTGGAGCTTCAGTATGAGCTGGAGTCCAGGGTAGCAAAGTGGTACACAACCATCGATATTGCCAATGCCTTCTTCTCCATTCCTTTGGCAGCAGARTGTAGGCCCCAGTTTGCCTTCACATRGAGGRGTGWGCAGTACACCTGGAACCGACTGCCCCAGGGGTGGAAGCACAGTCCCACCATCTGCCATGGACTGATCCAGACAGCACTGGAAAAAGGCAAGACTCCCAAACATCTACAGTATATTGATGATATCATCGTACGGGGGAATACAGCAAGGGAAGTCTTTGAGAAAGGAGAGAAGATTATCCAGATTCTGCTGAAAGCTGGTTTTGCCACTAAGCGAAGTAAGGTTAAGGGACCTGCTCAGGAAATTCAGTTTCTGGGAGTCAAGTGGCAAGATGGATGTTGCCAGATCCCAACAGAGGTAATCAACAAGATCACTGTCATGTCCCCACCTACCAACAAGAAGGAAACACAAGCTTTCCTAGGTGCCATAGGCTTTTGGAGAATGCATACTCCTGAATACAGCCAGATTGTGAGCCCTCTCTACCTACCAGGTATCGTTCACCCGTAAGAAGAACGATTTCCACTGGGGCCCTGAACAGCAGCAAGCCTTCACCCAGAGCAAGCAAGAAATCGCTCATGTGGTGGCCCTTGGCCCAGTTAGGATGGGACCAGAAGTGAAGAATGTGCTCTACTCTGCAGCCGGGAGCCATGGCCTGTCCTGGAGCCTGTGGCAGAAGGTGCCTGGGGAGACTCAGAGTCAACCATTTGGATTCTGGAGTCAGAGCTACAGAGGGTCCGAAGCCAATTACATACCTACAGAAAAGGAAATCTTGGCTGCTTATGAAGGAGTTCAAGCTGCCTCAGATGTAATTGGCACTGAAACACAGCTGCTTTTGGCACCCCGACTACCGGTGCAGAAAAAGGGAAAGGTTTTTTCCACACATCATGCCTCTGAATCTACATGGAGCAAGTGGATTGCCCTCATCACACAGTGCGCCCGTATTGGAAACCCAAATCACCCTTGGATTATGGAAATTATAACAAACTGGCCTGAAGGTGAGACTTTTGGATTATCTTCTGAAGAAGAAGAGGAGCAAGTGGCACGTGCCGAAGAAGCCCCACCATATAATGAGTTACCAGAGACTGAAAGACGATATGCCCTCTTTACTGATGGTTCCTGCTGAATTGTAGGCGCTAATCGGAAATGGAAAGCTGCAGTATGGAGCCCTTCACAACGAGTTGCACAAGCTATTGAGGGACAAGGTGGATCGAGTCAGGCTGCAGAGCTTAAAGCTGTCCAGCTGGCTTTAGATATTGCCAAACAGGAGAAGTGGCCCAGGCTCTATCTCTACACCAACTCTATACTGGTAGCTAATGATCTGTGGGGATGGCCGAATCACTGGAAGAAAGCCAACTGGCAGTGCAGAGGGAAACCTATCTGGGCCGCTGAGATTTGGCAGGACATTGCTGCCTGAGTAGAGAAGTTGACCATGAAGGTTCGACACATGGATGCACACATATCCAAGAGTAGGGCTAATGAAGAGCATTGCAACAATGAGCAGGTGGACAAAGCTGCCAAGGTTTGTCCATGATGCCTCTGGTCATCAGGGGAGAGATGCAACATACCGATGGGCCCGTGACTGAGTGGTGGACCTTACTATGGACAACATCTCACAAGTCATCTGCAAGTGGAAGACCTGTGCTGCCATCAAACAGGACAAGTGGGCGAAGCCTCTGTGGTACAGTGGACGTTGGCTGAAGTACAGATAGGGGGAAGCCTGGCAAATTGACTATATCACCCTGCCCCAAACTCGCCAAGGCAAGCGCTACGTGCTGACCATGGTGGAAGCCACCACTGGATGGTTAGAGACCTACCCTGTACCTCATGCTACTGCCTGGAACACCATCCTGGGCCTAGAAAAGCAAGTCCTGTGGAGACATCGCACCCCAGAAAGGATCAAGTCGGACAATGGGACCCATTTCAAGAACAACCTTATAAACACCTGGGCCCGAGAACATGGTATTGAATGGATATATCATATCCTTTATCATGCACCAGCTGCTGGGAAAGTTGAATGGTGCAATTTACTACTAATGACTACTCTGAAGGCACTTGAAAGGACCTTCAAGAATTTGGAAATCAACCTAGCCAAAGCCACCTGGATGGTCAACACCCGGGGCTCCATCGATATGGTCCTGCCCAATCTGAACCTTTGCACACAGTGGATAGAGTTAAAAGTCCCTGTAGAATACATGAAAGGTATTTTAGGAAAGAATGTATGGAATAATCCCATCATAATCTCAGGCAAAGGCAAACCCACCTGTGGGATTGTTTTTGCTGAAGGACCTGGTTACACTTGGTGGGTAATGCAAAGAGATAGGGAAACCCTTTATGTACCACAAGGAGACCTAATTTTAAGTGAGAACTGTGTGTAAGATTTCATTMTGTAAGCGTGTGTTGATTTGGGTATGATGTAGATGGTAATAGAATAAGGGGTGGATTATGTCCTAGGTTGCAATGTAAAATGTGCCCAAAGTATGTATTCTATCACATCTTCATGAGCTGTTGAAAGCAGGTGGGGCAGTGTTTTCCATGCCTCCTTCCTCCGGATTATCTCCTGTTAATGGCCCATCAATGCATTGCCCAATGACTCACAGGTTACTCCCTTCGGGAGCTATCTCTGCTTAATGGGCAATCAAGGACCCATTGTATGACTCATAGAATGACATGAGTCCATTGTTAGATGCTCTGCCCAGCAGGGAGGAGCCAAGCATTCCCACCTGGATATAATCTGGAGTTTGGGACAGCACAGCCCCCCAACTGGATTCCCAGAGGACAGGAGCTGCCAGATCTTTCTACAAGATCACTGCTTCAAGAAGACTGCTTCATTTGGACTGCTACCACCACCCTAACAAACAGGATGTCAGGTTTTATTCTGACTCTGTCAAGGGTCTTTTCTTTTGTTCCTTTTACTATTACATTTATTTTATAGTTTTCCTATTAAACTGTATTTCTGACTTAGAGTCTCTCACTGGTTTTGCTTTCAAATCAGTACACTGTCCAAGAGCTGAAGGGAAAAGCATTTAGAAATAGTTTCAAGTTTTTTTAGCCAAGAAGGGGAACTGGTAGCCACTCCTGGAACTCATGGTGTTCATCAGGAGGGAGTGCTGGTTCTTTAGGAATAAGGAACAATGGAGACAGAAGAGTTTGGAAAAAATCCCAGCTTCCTGTGGATTTGTGCAAAGAGAGGAGCAGCAGAAACACTTTGTGTCCGCTCTTGTGGACAGAAGGTCAAAAGGAGCTGTGATGGCAGACGGTGACGGGGCTGGTGACAGGTAAAGTCCTGTTTCATGACAAAGTCCTGTTTCATGACAAAGGAGTGCCACAGGACAAAGCTCCAAGCACCCACAGTTACACTGATAAAGTCTTTGTGATGCTGTACATCCCCCAGGGAAAGCTGCTGTCCCACGATCTATTGGGGTTTATAACTTCTCTTGGAAGTATTTCAGGTCTAAGTTTCAAACTTATTTTTATACTCAATATTTTTATACTCAAGACGCAATCATGCTGGAGGTGACTGAGAGTGGCTAAGAGCAACTGGAATCATGCTGCAGTCTGCTGAGAGCAACTGGAAGTGAGTGGAAACACACTGGTGGTTACTGGGATATACTGGGAGAAACTGGGAGTGACTGAGATCATAGAGCAACCATAAAGGGAGTTACTGGAATAATACTGGGAGTATCTGGGAGTGACTGGAATCATACTGTGTTATTGGGAGCAACTGGGAACATGCTGGGAACAAATGGCATCATACTGAGTGTGACTGGGTTCATACTGGAATCATACTGGGAAGGTGTAGAGAATGTGGACATGAGGTTCTTTGGAATGAAGTTTGAACTATCCCAAACCAGGCCTCTAGTTTTGGGCCTGTACTAGAAGTTAAGAAGCCTGTGGTGCAGTTAGAAATTAGATTAAGGCGTGTGTATTTTTTAGATAGGATAGTTAGAGTGAAATTATCTACCTTAAAGTGAGATTGTTTTGCATTCTTTTAACACTATGTACCAATTAGCGTGCGCTTGTAACTGTAAACTATCTCAAAACTGTATTTAACCAGACATCTTGAGGAATAAAGGGGAGAACGCATAATGTAATCACATTGATTAGAAGTCTGTGTTGCTCTGTCCCAGCTTCAAGGGTTAATTAGGGTCCCTGTCTTTGGGAAGGACTGGAGCCATAGTGGGAATAATCATACTGGAGGTGACTGGAACCATATTAGGGGTGAATGAGAACCCCTGGGACCATGCTGGGATCACAGTGGTATCACACTGGGAGTGACTGGGATCATAGTTGGAGTCACTGGGACCATACTGGGGTGACTGGGAACCACAGGGCCCATTCTGGGAGAGTCCTTGGCCCCTCTCTGGGTGGAACTGGGTGAACTGGCTCAGCTGGCGCCCAGGTTTGTTCTCCCCCAGGGCTGCCCAGGGTCTTGCTGCTGCCCCCAGCCCCACAGAGCTGAGGGACATGGGAGAGACAGGGAACACGAAACAGACAAGAGAACATGCTGTGGCCAAGGGCCACTGTTCTCCAGCAGTTTGGGCTGTTGAGCACAGACTGTTGCCCTTGGTGTCCCAGAAAAGGCAAAATGACAAGCAAAAATAATCCTTTCCTCCACCCCTCCCTCCTTCCTATGCTTCACTTTATCCCCAAATCCCTCCCTCCTCCCCACCCACTGGCACACGGAAAATGGGAGGGAGTTTATGGTCACTTCATACTGCTGCTTCTCCAACAGTGAGAGAAGTCTTTGCCCTGCTGCGGGGACGGATCCCTTCCAAGGCATCAGTCTTCCACAGACTTCTCCTATGCTACTCCTTTCCAGTTTGCCTCTTTATCACCTGCTCCAGAGTGGAAGTTTTGATTGATTTTTTTTCTTTTTTGCACAATCATTGGTTTTCACTTTAGCAAATTGACTTATCCCAACTGACAGAGTTTCAGCAAACAGACTCATCCCAACCTGCAAGTTGTTTTCTAGCTAAAATTTAAACAAGTACAAACAATGGAGACTCAGTACCACATTGTGTGGAGTTAACAGCAGCTGATGGTGGATGTCTGCTAAGAGGGAGGTTTCAGGTGGAATTCAGGATTTCTGGATCATTCTGAACTTCGCCGGGGTGTCTCTGCAGGTGGCTGCAGATGGAGAATTTCATCTCAGAGCACCTGTCGCTGCTGATCCTATGGGAGTTCGTGTAGGCACAGTGGCCGTTGCCCTGGATGTCAAACCTGGATTAACAGCAAAGTGAGAGCTCATGGGACACAGCTGGGATGGGAGGTATTCCCACTTCCAGAGAGATTAACAGTGGTGCAGGAGCAGGGACCAACCTCCCCAGCAAAATCCCCATGCAGAACTCAAACCTTCCACTCCTCAATTTTCATTTTCTTAATCCCAGGGGATTCATCCAGGGATGCCCCCAGGGCCCCATCAGCATCTGCATCCCACAACTCCATGGGTTGTGTCTGAATGCTTTGGCACAACCAGGGAAAGTAGTGTTTGATTGCTCCCACCTCATCAGATCTGTATCTACTTGTGCCTCCTGCATCCAGCCCCTGCCCTGGCTCAGCCCAGGCCATAGTTTTGTTCTCCAGAAGATGGGACGTACAGGGCATTGAAGAGGGAACCATTGAGCCATTTCCAAGGTCCAGAACCTTCCCTCCAGAGACCAACCCAGTACTCCATGAAGTTCCCATAGCGCAGGAGGAAATGCTGGAGGTGGGGAAAGCAAGGATCACAGGTACCTCCATGCCGCTCTCTTCAGGCAATTTCCTGCAATTTCCAAATCTGCTCCCCAAAGGCTGTTCCACACCGCCTCCTTGGGGGTTTCTCTTACCAGCTCCTCCTTGGTGTCAATGGTGGCCAGGTGGGCTTGGCGGGAGAGGCAGGAGTGCTGACTCCCTTCCCAGTCGAATTCCTCCTCCAGGAAGTAAAAGCACTTGTTCCCAAAGCCAATCCCACTCTCCAGGCAGCTGGGCAGGGTGGGAGTGGTGCAGGGTGGGTGTTTCTTAACTGAAAATAAGCACAACATGCCCAAGTGCCTCATGCTGGGGGGTTTCTCCTGGGAGACTTTTGGGTGGTTCCTGCACTTTTAGCCACTCACCCGCCAGTGCGATGATGGCGACTGTGAGAAGCAGCATCACAGCAAGCATGGTGACTGCAATTGTCACCTTTCTGTCTTTGGTGCACCTGAGGCTGAAATCTTGGGACAAACCATGTGGGAAGGGCATGAAGAGCACTCAACATTTTCCCAGCTCTCACATTTCCCTAATGTGCGCCTTTAAAAACTTCCAACAGAGCCAAACACACTGGAGGCTCCCAGTGGTGCACAAGCTCAGTCCAGAGGGCACCCCAGTGCTACCATCAGCTTCCAAGGATTTTTGAGTCTGCCCAATCTCCTTGCATCACCCCTGTGCTCCCCCCACCATGGAATGGGCACCATCCCCCAGACCCTCAGCTTGCAAACACTTTAACATTTTTTACTCCCCGCTCCCCCAGCTCCTTTGACCATTTTAATTTCCCCCAACACACTGTGCCATATCCTGAAACAACATCCCTGCAACCAAACTGGGGCTTACTGGTCCTTCCCTCTGATCTCTGCTGCAGCAGCTCCATCACAGCAGCCGAGTCTCCACCTGTGCAAACAAGGTGAATTCCAACTCACACTCAGAACTGGGGAGTGGGAAAGGCCTGGTTTGGGATATTTTCCTCCTAGGACAGTCAGGCATCATTGTTCCTTTGCCAGGTTTATATTTGTGGCAGGAAGGAAAACACAATTTCAGCTTTTAAGGAACCAGGACTTGCTTGGTTTTTTCAACTCTGCTTCAATCTCAGCCAACTTCTGCTGGCTGTGGGTGCCCTGGAAAGGGGTTGTCTCAAGGACTTGCACAAGTCCAGAAGCGTTTTCAGCCCCAGCCCCCACTCCAGGCTACCCAGGGCACACCAGAAGGCCCCACTTGAGCCAACCCTGCGCAGGGTAGCTTGTGAAGCTCCTGGGGCAGGGGATGATGCCTCTGTACCTTCTTCACAAGGGGCTTCTGCCATCCCCAGGGCCATGGAGGGGACAGGGGAACCCTCCAGGGACTAGAGTGTCTCTCAACGCCTCCTGCCACGAGGTGATCTTGGACAACACCCCAAGCTCACAGGGCCCAACCAGGTCCTGCTCCCTCTTGGGGCTTTACCAGGATGTTCCTCTGGTCCTAAAATAAAAACACAAAAAGCTGATAATCCTCCCAGCCTCCTGGGTAGTCACACCTCTCCCTCAACAAAGCAAAGCTGGTTCCACAGGAACAATTTGCTGAATATATATGGGAAAAAAAAAATCAGAGAAACAGAACAAGGGTTGACTGACAGACTGGAAATATCTGTGGATGCTGCTGTCAAGTCACTGGCAACTGCAAAGTGTTTCTATATTTATTACAACTATATAAATCCCTCACATCAATTCCCAGCAGATGTTTTTGTCATCACTGTAAATAAAATTATTACCAGCCCCTGCACATGGTACTTCCCCCAGGTAAATATTTTCCATATGAAAACCACCTGCCTGTGTCTGCAAAGGTAAGACCCAAAAGATTGTGGTTTTTTCCCTCCAAATGCTTGAATTTTGGTTTAATTGATGTGGTATTTTGTTAATGTCCCCAACCCACTAATTCCTCTTGCTCCAGGCTGCAGCTTGAGGCATTTTGGGGTGAAAAACTGGTGGGGGAGGAAGAGGTGGAAAAGGGGGATGGAGGCACAGAAATTTCTCTCCCTCCAAGCTTTTCCTCTTGTTTCCACTCTCCCAGATTTCTTGACTCCCACCCACTCACACACCTGTTTTGGATCAAAGCAGCTGCTTCACGAAATTCTGCAGAGTAGGGAGGCATCAGCTCACAAACCCTCTCCCAGGGACACCTCTGGCACCTTCACCCACAGGCCACAAGTGCCATGGATGATTTAGGGGTGATGGAACCTATCAGCCTTCCCCATATAGAGCCATTTCCCACTCCTGGGCACAGCCTCTGCTCCAGGGAAAGGCTCCAACTCCCTTCCAGAACAAGTGTTTACATAAACTGTCTCTGGGCTTGGAAGCAGAAGAATGATGCAGGTTTCTCCTCTCCCCCCTCATACCTGTAAAGGGGCAAGAGGGAGCAGAGCTGAGGAGGGCAGAAGTGTGCTGGGGTCAGGGGATCTCTCCCCTGCAGCAGTGCAGGGATACACCTGTGTCTGCTCAGGATGGTTTTCTTTGCCTAAGGGGTCTGAGGGCCCCCAAATACTAACCCACCACAAAGGCACTGCTGCAGAAGCTAGAAGAGGCTGAAAAAACCCAATAAAATCACTGAAAAGCATTTACAAGGCAGTGAAAATTAGAACTCACCTAAAAAACACATCCAGACACTCAAAACAACCCCATGGTGGCAAAAGCTTCAATAAAACCGGCTGAAAAGTAATGAGTTCGGGGTTTATTCCCCTCTCTCTTTAATTTGCTACATTTATTTCATCAGTTGGTTATTTCAGTTACCCCCGAAGTTGAGGCCATGATCTGGGTGTTCAGCTCCATCCCATCCCTGGCATCTTTCCAGCCAGTGCCAACTCAACCAGCCCCAGGTTTTAGAGAGAAGCTGCTTTTCCAGAACTCACCCTCACAGCCAAGCTCATGGAGACTGAACCAAATCCCTGGGGCTGTGTAAATATGAGCTCATGGAGACTGGAAACAGATTCCTGAGGCTGCTTAAGTATCATCATAGGCTGGGAATGAGGGCAAAGAGTTCACACTCACAGTCTGAGCACTTGGCTGTGCTCCAGCAGTTTGGGCTGTTGTGCCCAGTGTGTTGCCCTATGAATCCCAGGAAAGGCAAAGGGGTGGAGAATACCCTCCAGAAACTCTTGTTTGCTTTAAGCTTTATGTTTAACATTCCCATGCTACATGAGACGCAATGGTCTGAGCCTGGCCAGATACCTGGTGCCACCAATGATGCTCCAGCAGTGCCCTCCTGCCCCAGACAGTGCAGAGAACACCCAAGGAAAGTTTCATGCTTAGATCACGGCAGGGAGAGAGCACTCCCCTGGTGCTGCCACGGACACAACAGACCCATCTTGGGGAAATAATTTTAATTTATGTCCAGTCAAACCACAACAAGAGAATAAGAATTAAAACAAATCCTAGTAAAACTCATTTCCCCCACCCTTTCCTTCTTCACAGGCTTCATTTAATCTCCATTTCCTTCCCAGTGGCACAAGAGAACTGGATGGGGACAATGGTCACTTCATGCTGCTCCACATCCTCCTGGATCAATCAAAAAAAGCCTTCCCAGGAGTTCCCCCTAGCTGGTCTCCCTCCTTTGGAGTTCTGGGGTCCCCATGGATCCTGGTGATCTCCCCTCTTTGGAGTCCTGCTTAGGGATGCCGAGGGGTCCAGGGTTTCCTTTTTCCATGAGTCTGCTTCAGCTCCCAGGTCGTCCCAGGGTCGCCCTCTTCAGGCTCCCCTCACTCCAGACCCTTTCAGGRTCGGGACTCCTGGCTCTCTCTCATCTCTGTGTTCCCCTACCCCTCCAGGCTGCTGGGGGTCCTCCAACTCTGTAATCAGCCCTCTCCACCCTCCCCACTCCAGGGGTCCCATGTCACACTGCCCTGGCTCTCCCGGCATTCCCAGAACGGATATCCTGCCCCGCCAGTACTGGGCGATCGCTACATGGACCCCCCTCGCAATGTCTCCAGAAGAGGCATTCGAGGCTCATYTCTGAATTTCTGCAAGTTCCAAACACACCCCCACCCCCTCAAGAAAACCTCCCAGGGAAACGCAAAGGTATTTGGGGCTAGATTCCAGAATCTGCAAGTTCCAAACACCCCTCCAAAAACATCCCTACCAGAGATCCCCCCTATATTTGGGGCAAACTACCCCTCCCCAGTCACCTGAGGGACGTAGGGGTGCTCTTGGGGCCGCGGACACAGCSAGCAGTATGCCTCCCGCTTCTCCTTCTGCTCTTTTTCACGCTCCTCCTCTTCCTGCTTCTCTTCCTTTCTGTCTCCCTCCTTTTCCTCCCGGTTCTTTTCCGTGCAGCCTGYCCCACGGCGTCGCAGCGCTGGCTGATGCGTGGGGGGAACCCCATCCGGAATAGACGCAGGGGGAATCCCCTCAGTGTGGATYTGCCCCCTCACCCCCCACCCTGACCCCCAGGGATTCACTCAAGGGCTTAAGTGGTGGTTCCAGACCCAYGGAACTGCCCTTCTTCCATTCCAGCTTCACCTTTTCCCTCCCTCTTCGCCTCTTTTTCCATCATTCCTCCCAGTCCACAGACCCCTCTCAACTCAATTTGTGTGTCCCATCCCCCTCCCGCTCTGTTTGGGGATCCCAGCCCCCTCTTTTCCTCCCTTTCCCATCGTCCCCAAAGTTCTCAACCCACCTCCCCCGTGCTTGGTTTTGGGAGTCCCAGACCCATCTTGTTCAGTTTGGGCATCCTGCCTCCCCTTTCGCTCAGCTGGGAGTCCCAAGCTCTCTCCCCCGCTGCCTCCCTCGCCCATGCCCCTGCTCACCCCACAGATGGGCATGCTGCCAGCACCACCAGTGCCACCAATACCGCATCCAGCTCCCCCACACGCCCTCTCCAGGCGCCGGGCTGCTGCTGACACCCAAAAGCAGCTGGGCTGTGCTGTGGGGTGGTCGTGATAAATAACATAAGAGAATAGAAATTCTCAGTTTCCCTAAAGTTGCGGGATAGAGCTTAAACACAAACTACGAAATARGATAAAAGAACGTTAAAGTATTTACCCAGGATGATAAACGTAAGTGGAACCATTGGAGAAACAGATAGAAAGGTCTACAGTGGGGTATCTTTTGCAAATCACGTAACAAAGAATCAACAGTGCATGCTCACAGAAAAAGTTCAAGGCAAGGTCAGCTTTTATATTGAAGCATTCAGTGAATACAACCACCAGAGGCCCYTTTAGCTGACCCTTCAGGACCATACAAGGCCTTCCAGGAGGAGGATGAATGCAAAATAGTTCTAGGAAAGTGATGTTTAGTATTAGATAAGAAACATTTTAATGAATATGTATTATTGTGATGGAATGAATTCTTTGTTATAAAGTCTCACGACACACAGTGAATATCTTTATCTGCCCTGCACAGATAATGACTGCCTGCTTTCTGATGCTTCAAATTGTGTTAGAAAGTTTATTCCGGCCGATTTCAGTATCAGAGGATCCCAGCCCTGTCTTTTGCCACCTCTTCTTCCCTTTCCCATCATCCCCCCAGTCCTCAATCCCCGTCATGCATGATTGCTTTTTTGGGGTCCCAGACCCCTCCTGTTCACTTTGGGGGTCCCATCCCCGCTTTGGCTGGGAAATTTTGGGAGGCTCTGGGCTCTGCCTGTCTCCCTGGCATCTGATGAGTCAGAATGAAACTGAGTTCTGATTGGTTAAGCATCTTTGAAAGCTCTGTGTACAGTGTGTCTGCCTGAACTCTTGTAAGTCATCACCTCRGTGCTCTCTGATTGGCCGAGGGCTGTTTTGGAGAAAGGGAGCACTTCCTGTCCATCAAACATGGGACCCTCAAGCCACTTAAAATTCCCAAAAATTGGGGGTTATAACCCCCCATCAGCCTTCAGTGGAGCCATGGGGTCTCCCCAGCCTTCCAAAATGATTGTAGGGGATCACCAAGAGCCATTTATAAGCCTTAAAAACTGGCAGAAAACAGCAGGATCCTCCCCAAAATGAGCTCCTTGTGTCTGTATGAATGTGCCTTAGGAAATGAAGGAGAAATGGTGCTCTCCTGGATTCTTAAGTACTTTAGATTTGTGAGTAAGTCAGGCCTGTGAGTTAGTTACTCTTGTGGTGGAGTAAATCCTACAGAAATTATTTGCTAAATTGTTTAACTAAAGTTAGAAACTGAGTGAAGTTAAATACTGTCCAATTTGAGGTGCTGCCAGGTTTAATTACGTTAAACTAAAGCAACTAAAACYGCTAAAACTACGGACAAATGACCATAAGAAGCAAGAAACAGTACCCAGTAGAGGTCATGGGGTGACTGTTACAGCACCAGGCCTGCTAGAGTCAGATCGGCTCCATCTATCTAACAAGGGCAAAAGGATTCTAGCCTATGAGCTGGCAGGATTGATTGAGAGGGCTTTAAACTAGTTTTGAAGGGGGAAGGAGATGAAGCCAGGCTCTCCAGAGATGAGCCCAAGGCTGGTAAGCCGAGTCAGGGGTGAGGTCAGCAACCCAGCTGGAGTGCATGTACACTAATGCAGGCAGCATGGGTAATAACAAACAAGAGAGGCCTGTTTGTAAAGAAGGAAAACTATGATGTAGTTGCAGTCATGGAAAGGTRGTGGGATGACTCACATGACTGAAGCACTGCAGTGGATGTCTACAAGCTCTTCAGAAGAGGTGCAGATGTGGCTTTGTGTATTAGGAAGGATCTCAACACCAGTGAACTTAAGATTCAGGTTGAGTGCCTGTAGGTGAGAATCACGGGGAAGGCCAACAAGGCTGACATCCTGCTGAGATTCTGCTGCAGAACACCCAACCAGGATGAAGAGGTGGATGTATTATTCTATAAGCAGCTGAAGGATGTTTCAAAATCACAAGCTCTTGTTCTTGTAGGAGACTTTAACCTGCCAGATGTCAGCTGGGAACTCAACACAGCACAGAAGAGGCAGTCCAGGAGGTTCTTGGATTGGATGGAATATGACGTCTTGTCACAGCTGGTGATTGAGCTGAGCAGGGGTAGGGCCCTGCTACATCTGCTGTTTGCAAACAGAGATGGGCTGGTTGGAGATATGATGGTTGGAGGCCATCTGGGACACAGTGATCATGAAATAATCATGAGTTCTCAATGTTCCTTGTTGTGAAACAAGAAGAGGCATCAACAACATTTCCACACTGGACTTCTGCAGATCAGACTTCGGCCTAGAGACTCATTTGGAGAGTACCTTGGGAAACAGCCGTGACAAACAAAGAGGTCCAGAAGGGATGGACATACTTCAAGAATCAAAGGCACAAGAGCAGCYTGTCCCTATGTGCTGAAAGACAAGCAGATAGGGAAGATGACCTGGATGGGCAGGGAGCTTTTGCAGGAAGTAAGAGAAAAAAAAAGAGGATCTATTATCTTTGAAAAGAGGGGTAGGTTACTCAGGAAATGTTTAGGATGCTGCTAGGTCATATAGGAATAAAATTAGAGAGGTGAAAACTCAAGTAGAAATTAACTTGGCCACTTCTGTTAAAGATGATAAAAATATTTTTATAAATAATAGCAAAAGGAGGGCCAAGGACAGCCTTGTAGTGGTTCAAGTGTCTTTTTCTTTTCTGAGATATGATTAGAAGAAAGCAAAGCAAAACAGGCTTAAAAGAGAAAAAGATAGATTTATTTAACACACTAGAAGAAGAGAATGAAAATCAAAATGAAACTTTTCAAAACACTTCCCTCTCCCCCACCAGCTTTTTTTCTTTCTCACAGATAATGTATAAAGACAAAACTCAAGGTCAGTACCACTTACAAAATAATCTTTCATCAGTTCCTTTAGAGAGAGAAGTCTCTTCTGGTTATGGTAACTTCCCACAAGAAAAAAACAGTGGCTACTTGTGGCTCTTAGCTCTCACAAAAGCAGCCGCCCAGGAAACCTGCTTTTTGTGGACCTCCCATATCATGCAACCTTTCCCGTGGCTGCATATGGACCGTGGACTCATGCATACTGGAGTGTCACTTTAAAATGTACAGTTCAGATGCAAAGGATATTTCTTCACTTCATGGGGCAGAGATGTCTTTCACTTCTCTGGTGCAGAAGGCTTTTTACCTCATTTCTCTCTCTGTTCAAGTATCTCATGGGATCACAGGATCACAACTACATCAATATTCACTTAGTCCATTACAGATACCTTTGCTCAAACCCAAAAATCTGAACAATCATTTTCCCCAGTTCATATTTTCCATGATTTAAAGAGATATTTTAGCATATACAGTCTGTTACCACAGCTCACCAAAAGACTTTCAGCCTAAACTAAGGCAACTTTTCATTTCTTCTGCTTAAGATACAACTTTTCTTTCACCRACTTTGGTATCTTCATACTGTCTCTTTAAATGTCTCCCACTCTGACTTTTCCTTCCACTCCAGAGAGGATCAATGTTCTGCAAGTTTCACCTTGTCAAAGAAAGAGTTAAAATCTAGCTGGGGCTTGCAGATGGTGATCTCAGTGGGGGTGCCACTCAAGGATTTCAAAGCCATGGGGATAGGGGGAGGGGTGGGGGTGGTCAGGAATGGCACCCAGCCTCTCCTGTGGCTCTCCCCCCACAACCCTCGGTCTCATGCGGGGTGGYCCTACCCAGGCTTGGGGCTACTCCAGGGGGCCTGGGGAATCAGATGTTAATAGCCGTGGCTTCCCTTTCCCCACCAGCAGCCGCTGGGCCTGGGGGTACGGCCAGGCTGGTCTGGCTCCCCACAACAGGGAGGAGCGGCAAGGTCTGGCCAGCCTGACCCGCTCCAAGGAGTAGCTGCAGGGACCTGCTCCTCCAGCTGAAAGGAAAAGGGAAGCCTCTGGCACAGTCTCATATTTATATGGGGATTCACCAAGTCAAATGCAGTTTTCTCAGTGGTTAAACAATGTGTCAGTATCTAAAATCRGCTCTGGATAGGTCCTGTCCTTTCCAAAACAATTCCCAGGTCCTTACAGGGAACTGTTTGTTCTCTTTAACTGAAAATCAAGCCGTGTTAACCTATRACAAGCCTCCATTCTTTATTATACACAGCAGGGAATAGACTTACCAGAGATGAGGAAAAGGCTGATGTACTCATGTTGGGGGTTAGATTTGGTTTTTGTTTTGTTTAGTTTTGCCCTTGGAATTTTTTCCCTCGAGTTGCTAAGACACTGATGACTGGGTCATTGTCGGTACTTAACAAAAACAAAAGAAACCACGGAAGGAAAGACMRAAGGGACAGGGGAGCTGGGGGCTGGGCACTCTTGCCCTTGGCACTGGAGGAGAGAGGTCACCCAGGTTTCGCTTGCTGGGAGAGGAGTTTCACTGTCACCATCAACTCTGCTCCTGGGAAAACCTAGTACCATCTGCTCATGTGCCCGGGGATTTTCTGAGCTCTCTTCCTGCCCCACTGGAGTGGGCCCGACCCTGTCCCCGCCGTCGCTTTTGCGGCTTTTTGCCTATGCTGACCGCACACCGTCTGCTCAGCCAGGACACCTCTGCTGCTCCAGCCACCACTGCGGGAACTGCCCATCTGCCTCATCACCAGCCTGGTTACAGCTTGGTGTCTTAGAGCCAGAGATCAGACTGCCCTGGGATTTGTGGTCCCTCGAGGTTTCCTGAGTCTGTCTTATTATTAATGCTGTAGTTGTTTGTTTGTTTGTTTGCTTGTTTTGTTAGATATATATATATATATATATATATATATATATATATATATATATATATATATATATTAGTAAAAAAAACCCTGTTATTCCCAGTCCCACATCTTTGCCTGAGAGCCCCTTAATTTCAAATTTATAATAATTTGGTGGGAGGGGTTTGCAGTCTCCATTGCAAGGGGAGAGCACCAGTCTTTTCCCTAGCAGATACCTGTCTTTTCAAACCAAGACAGATTTTGGTGCCCAACGTGTGAGGCTGAGGGCATTGAGAGGAAAAAGGGAATAACAGGGGTTTCTTTTGACTGATTTATTTTCATGTCCACTGGGTATAGAACCCTTATTCTATAACACCATGTGGTCTGGCTTACCCTTGCTCGGTGTGCGCGTGGCCATGGCTACATTCCTCCCATTTACGGGCCCTTATCTCAACATGGGTCCTATTACTAAGGCTATTGTGGCTGTGATCCAGTTTGCATTGTGGGTTGATAGGGTGAGGAATTAATGGATTTTTAACTTCCTTTGGAAGGCAGGAACATGGATACATGGTTATCACAGACTAAGTGTGTGCTTTTGGGGTTACTTTAAGAATGGTACCTCTTGTGAGGAAATGACACCAGGGGAAATTTTTTCCCAACCCTTCACCCAGCTCTTTGGGTCTACCCCACCAATTTTTGAAGGGTTCAAATTTTCCCTGAATGCTAATGATATCATACAGTAGCTAGTGTTGCTGATATGCTTGTTAAATCTGTGCTATTTAGCATTCAGAGATAAGGAGAAATTGACCTGAATAGCCACCCTGATACCTACCCCACAGACTAGGGACACTGCTACAGAGCCTGGCACTGCCCCAGAGACTAAGAATGCTGCCCCAGAGCCTGACCCTGCCCCAGAGACAAGGGTTGCTGCCCCAGAGCCTGACCCTGCCCCAGAGACAAAGACTGCTGCCCCAGAGCCTGACCTGGCCCCACAGCCTGTCCCAGAAATAAACCACATGGATTGGGTGGGTGTTCTGGTGAAGGAAATACGTGAGATGAGCCAGGTGCTGAAGGAATACACTTCCCCAGCTAGTGAGAAACCCTCCCCCTGCCCCGAAAAGGGAGAGTGTAATGGTGCAGCAGTGGAACCCACAGATTTTACAACCGTCCAGGTTCCAGCTGAACCACAGGGGCAATCACAGCCAGCAGCAGTTGCCCCTGTGGAAACAAAGAAGTCCAAGGTGAAATCAGAGAACCCAAGTAATAAGGATAAAAAAGGAGGGCCCTCACAACCCGCAGGGGAAACACAGGTTGAGATCACCACTGAGTCCCTGTCGTATAAAAGTCTCCGTAACCTGCACAAAGACATTGCACGATGGGCACGGGAGGTTTATACTACATGGTTACTTCAGGTCTGGGATCTTATGGGTACAGGGGTAGAGCTAGATAGTGGTGAGGCAAGGAACTTGGGACCTTTGACCCAGGACTCAGGTTTGAATCAGGTATTTGTAAGAGAGCCAGGGCCCCTTTCTCTCTGGRAGCGGCTTTTAATGAGTGTGAGGGAGAGGTTTGTGCACAGAGAGAGAATGCAGGAGCACCACTGTAGAATGCACTGGAAGACCCTTGAGGAAGGGATCCAACAGCTGAGGGAAGTAGCAGTATKGGAGGTACTCTTTGGGAGGGGTGGACAGCATGATAATGACCCTGACAAAGTCAGGTGCACAGGGCAGATGTTGTGGAATCTGGCAAACCTGGGGCCATGTCAGTATGCCACCTTCATTGCCAAAATCAATGCTGATACCAGCCGAGAGACAGTGGGTTCTGTTGCCAACAGGCTCAGGAATTATGAAAGTATGATCAATGGCCCAATGCAGG
>CADDXX010001485.1:2918-13913 GCA_902810485.1 Alauda arvensis
TTGCCTCCTCTGGGAGCCAAGGTGAAACCAGGTTCTCAAGACACTTTCTCATCAACTAACTCTAGCCAGTACAGCTGACACAGCTAGTAGCAAGAAAGAGGGACTGAAGAAGAGTTGGCAGCAAAGGGGGGAAATTTCCTCATTACTTTTTCTTCTAATTGGGAATTCTTGTCCATGATGCTAATTTTCCAAATTGGCCCTATGTGGGCTGAGTAGTTTCCCATCTGTGCCCCTGGAGACCTCCAGTTAAAGACCAGATTGGATATTGCCTCCTATCCTAATATAGTCTGGGAAGTGTGYTATTTTYTTTGTCAATCACTAGGGCTTCCACACTGCATTTCCTTTGGAATATGGCCAATATTCCTGTGTTGTTTGCACRGCTGTGGTACATGCCTACATGAGGCAGAGAGTGCATTTCCAGCCAAAAGCCCATGAGGAGTGGGGCAACCAGAGCATCTTGTGCAGATCCAGGCCTGCAGCTGTGACTCCAGAGGGTTTTGGTTTCTTGCCCAGGGCGCCGGGTGCATCTCCTCTGTGCCTCCCCTCTTCCCAGGTGCCCATAGATAGTAAGTACAGGGTTCTGCAAGGGAATGGGACAGGGTGGGGATGTCTGCTGGCAACAGAGTGCAGTGGAACATGTTGAGAAACACACTGGATTTTAACCAATTGTGAATTCCTTAAGCTTGACCAGACACTTCTTATTTCTGCATCCTCTCAGAGCAGCGATTGATGTGTGCAAGTGGATATTTTTCCTTAAGAATCAAGAGAGTGGGCCTGCTGGAAAGAGAGCTTCAATGTATTTCAGGAGAAGAAACATGATCATCAAAGGAGAATTTGAAGTTTGAGATGTTCCCCAAATGACCACCAGAGACTTTTAAGAGACCTCCATTCTAATGCAAAGAATTTTGTGGAAGTGATTTGAATATGTGAAACTATTTGCAGGAATGCTTTGCCTATGCATTGGAGCAAAGCAGTGCATATGTCTTAGTTCCACAGATACAAACTAGTAAGTGGCCAAATAAAGAATTCCTCCTTTCTGTCCTTGTTCTAAAGGGACCCAGAAACAAGAATCAGCCATGATCTGTTCCAAACATGCCCTCATTTCCTTCTTTCAGCCACTTTGTGGGTAAGGAATTCTGGCTTGTGAGAGAGTGGATGGACAGAAGCAYTCTGAGAGATGGGATTAGTGAGACTCAYGTGCCTGAAGATGAGATTGCAGCTGTCAGGCAGGATATCAGGGATCCCATCTGTACTTCCTAGGCCTTGGGCAGGATTGTCTGGGAAACAGGGCATCAGAACAGGAGCGATTCCATGTGCCAAACTTGGTTTCTGTATTGCTGGAATGCTAGGGGAAAGCAGGAGCATTTCAAGTGAATTGAGAGGCAGTGTGGCTGCATTCACTGTACTCTGTCCTTCTCCTCTCATCTCCTGCAGTTGTATTCTCACTCTCTCTTGTATTTGTATTTACTCTTCCCCACCTTGCTTCTCAAAGGATTTGCCTGGAGCCTGCCTGCACTGCATTCCTTGCCTTTAAAGCAGAGGTGCTGGTGGAAGGATTTGAAGGTAACAGCAAAGAAAAAAGGGAGACTCATTTCTGAGAGACCTCAGCTGAAAAGGATAATTTGGCATGCAAAAGAGTGCTTGCTCCTGAAGAGGAATGTGGCAGCCTCCTGTTTCTGTTTTCTCTCTCAGTGCCTTCACTCAAGCCAAGTGATCTGCAGAGATGTCAAAAGCTGTCCCATCCTTCTCATAACCAAGGGCTCTTTCAAGCTGGCTCGGTATATTCTTGCTCTGGCACAGCCTTTTGGGCAGGTGGGCTGTGGGGCTGCTTTTGAGTGAGTGCYRRTTCCCTCCAAGTGGTGCTGGTGGCAGTGCAGGGAGCCCTGCTGTGAGCTGGGGGCAGAGTTGCAATGCACACAGAGGTATCACAAGGAACAAAGAGTGCAGCTTGGCACTGGTCTGTGTGTTTCCCTTCCAGAGGGAGGGAGCTACAACCTAAACGTTCCAGGGAATCAAATCCACTGCAAGGGACAGCTGGGATTTTTTTTGTTTGTTTGTTTGTTTTTTTTTTTTTTTTTACTTAGAATTAGAATGGGGAATTCTTTTGCTTGGTTTCCTAATTACACAGAATTTTTTCTTCTCCTCACTTGATTTTGGCCTCTTTGCTCAGTTCTCCCCTGAGCAGAGCAGATGGGGTTGAGTGACTGGCACCTCTGGATGGATGGTGTCTGAAGTGGTGACAGGTCCACCAAATGGCCCCAAAGTGGTCATAAAGTCCTTTGGAATTGTGGACATTGAAATGGTGGAACAAGAAGCGTCTTACTGCAAGCAAAGTCCTGCCCTGAGTAAGATGTAAATCCTGACTGATCCTGCTGTTTTTCACACCCATCCCACGTTCTGTGTGCCATTGGACAAAATCCCATTGCTATCTGCTGGAACTACTTCCACCACGGTTCCCTTCTAAAAATGTCCCCGCAGCACATCAGCATCTGCTGTAGGTTTGGTTGCATCAGTGGGGGAACCACAAAAGAGAAGCAGCAGGTAGCAAGTAGAAGGGAGCTGAGTAGTGAGTAGCACTTTGAAGTAGCTCGTAGAAGTGGCAAGTAGCACGGAGTTCAGGAACCTGCCCTTTTGGCCTTCAGCCRTACTTGACCTTTCTCCTGTGCTTTTTGAATGCTCTTGGAGCTCGGTCTCTGAATTGTCATAATTGCTTTTATTCAATGAGAGTGCATTTGCAATTTTAGGTTTGGAAATTTTCCTTTGGGTTGAAGAAAGTAATGAAGTCTCTGGCAACCATCTATTTCACTGCCACTAGTGCAGAGTTATTAAGAGCCTGGTGGGCTTTTTTATGGAGACTCCAATGTCTCTTTCCATTGGTATTTTTTCTCTATTTGAGATGGATTCTGTAAGTTGAAGTTTGATTAGTTCCAAGTCTGGGCCTTATCATTCTAAAGAACATCTTGCAAGAGCAGAATGAGCTCTCTCCCTCTGGCTCATCAGCCCCTTTGAGCTTGGTTCCACACAAACCCCACTGGCTATTGCAYTCCTGATGTCTTGCCAAATGACACWGTCATTCCTTGGCAGGAAGATCTGCTAAGCAGCACCAACACTGTCAGCTGCAGGAAAGCCCCAGTGTCCTTGGCTTTGCTGAAGCAACTGGATGTTAGCTTAGGTTAGCTTAGCTCTTGCAGAGGAAAAAGGCTGTAATCTTCAGCTGTTTCCTGTGGGAAACAGAGGGTATGTGTGCCCAGAGAGACTGAGTTTGGGGAATGAATGTTACTGCACATCATAGAAGAGCAGTTTGCTAGACAGCCGAAGCCTTACCACAGGCAAACGCTCCCCAGCTCTTCTCAGGCAACACTTTGCTCTGGGTATCAAATAGTTCCATGTTCCTAGAGCCATGACACAAGCACTTCAAAACTGGTGTTACATTTCCAGAAAAGAAGAGAAGAAACCCAAACCAAAAAAAGTTTCTAAAACAGTTGTTCTTAAAGAGGAACGGAACTTCCTGTGCAGTTCCATGTTGATGGGAAACTTGCCTGAAACTTGGTATGAGGGTGTCAAAGCCCTAAGAGGATCTTCTGCTTCTGGTGTGGTCTTGCTGAAACACTTAGGGACCACATTTTTTTCATAGCCCAAGCCACTTTCTCCACATCCCCAAGGCCAGAGCCTGGTGACATGTAGAGCCTGACACAACCTCCCATTGGTTTCCTGGCACTTTCTGGGATGGGCGCACCACTCAAACATTGATTTGAGTATCCAAATGAGCAGAGGCTTACCAAAGGCATGGCATTTCTCCTTCTGATTTGACCATAAAAGGTTTTACTTTTCCACATGAGGGAAGCTGAAATTTCCAGACAGCTGAGAGACAGAGCTGCAGCTGTTTCCTAGGTGCCCAAACAAGCATTTTCATCCCAATACAATTGTGCAGTGATCTTAATGGGTCTATGCTGAATATGAGATTCCAAATGTTTGTTTCCTTATCTGATTTTATATAATAATACTTGAAAATAGTTGAAACAAGTCCCTGTTCCAAAAAGCCTGTCAAGCTGCTGTGAATCCTCAGAGAAGCAAATGTGGCTTTGCTGATGTAGTTGCCACTATTTAGGCCAGTCAGTGAAATCAGCTGCCAAGACAAGATCTGTTGGCTGTTGGAAAAGCTGTGTCTGCTTTGGGGCTTGGGTTTTTGGTGATAAAGAAATGTTGTCTCTGCCTCTCTTCCAGGACAGGAACTGCAACTGCAGAGTTAACCAGTGGGATCTGAAGCCTCGTGTTTCCTTTTTCTCCAGCCTCAGCTCCTGATASTCACAGGAGGGATACCAAAGCTGCAGTAGACCAGCCTACTCTTGCCTTGACTGGGGGACTTCCTGAGCTCTGCCTGGAGACAGATGAGATGCAGCGCTGGTCTGCCAAGGAGCTCCTACAGGTAAAATGCCAAGGGACTGCAGATGAAACAGTGTCCAAGGGATGGGCTTCTCCTCCACAGAAATTCAAGGCATCAGATGAGCTCTCTCTTCCTCACCCTCACTCTTGGTGCTGTTCAAGTGAGAAGGGTGAGGAATCCTGGCCTGAGCTTGGCTGGCAGGGAGCAGTAAAAGCCATCTGGTCCAAGTGCCCTGCAGTGAGCAGGAAAATCTTGAAATACAYCAGGATGCTCAGAGCCCTGTCCCACCTGACCTGGAATGTTTCTCCTCAACTCCCTGCCACATATTGCCCTCTTCCTTTCCCCACTGGCTGAGCCACTAGGAAGGTACAGCCTTCCTGAACTGCCTAGTCCATATTCCCCCTTGAACCTCCTGGTTTAGCCCAAAGTTCTGGCTTGTGCACATCCTTGTCTATCTGAGGAGCCAAGCTGTCGGGGCCCAGTAACAAACCTGCTGCCCAAAGTCCCTAGAAACATGACGAGCCATTGCAAAGATGTTTACACCCACACCTTCCCCCACCTGATTATTTGTAAAGACATYAGCACATCTCTTTCCTCTCAATCCCTCTTCTCATTTCTCAATTTGTCTTTACAAATCCTAGTTGTTATTAATCCTTTTTCACAACCTGGAACATTTGAAACGCCCTCTCCTGGCTTTTCCATGACTGGTCCCTTCACCAGGTGTGGCAAACAAATCCAGGGAATAAAGTAGACAACAACAGTTCATATCAGCCCATCAATCACTAGAAGCCCTTGTCGGTGGCTACTGATAGCTGAGATCTCCCAAATGAGTTCCCCTGTCCAAGTCCACTGCCTTCACAATCCCACATTCAGAAATCATTTGTGAACTGATCCAAGAGTTGCTGAATCAGCTAGGAACTTCTCTGGCCACCCTGCCAGCCTGCATACCACTAGCAGAGGATGTCTAAGCCCTCTTGCCCAGGGCATCTCAGTGGAATACACCCAAATTCCCTGGAAAGGACATAGAGCCCAAGGCCATTTGCCTGCCTTGCAATCTCCTTTGTAGTCTTGCCTATTAACTAGAGTGGCCATGCAGCCCTCAATAGTTTGTTTTGCTCAAACAAAAAGACCCAAGGGAGTACATTTTCAAGAAGGTCTCTGCCAATCCTCAAAAGTCCTGAGGATTCCCCCCAGTGGAGTCATCCCGACACCTTCAGGATCAAAGCTCCTGGCATTGTGTTTCCTGTTTTTTGTGCCTCAATTGTCCCTTCTGTCTTCTACCCCACTGCCTTTAATTCTCTCCAACTCCTCTGGTGCAAAAGACAGCAGCACCACCACTGCTTCCCTGCCTCCCCCAGACAGCAGCTGAGTCACAGGGAGCAAAAGGAGGATCCCAGAGACCTGTGGCGTAAGTGCTGCTGTCTGAACCTCTCCACTGGCCAGTCAATTRCCTCTTGTCTCTTCTCAGTACCCTGCCTGATGTGCCTTAACAGCTCTTCTTTCTACCTCTTTTGGTAAATTCACCCCCTCTACGTGGGGCTGAGTCATTGCTCTCTTGAGGGAATGGTTTTACTGCAAGGAAATAAGGCTCACTCCTCACACATTTCCGAATTCATAGCACTACACATGCATACTTGGAACCTCTAAATATTCACTACCTTTCCTTGATATACTTTGCAGACTTTTACCAAGGCATACAATTCTGAAGTTTGTGCTGTCTTGTGCAAAGCAGCCCCCCACCATCCCTTCTTGCAAATCCCTTCCCTTCACTCTAGTACATCTGGCAACTCCTTTTTCTCCCACCATCTCTGAAGATCCATTAAGAAACACCTTTTCTCCTTTGGGCAGAGGGGTCCTGCAAATCCTCGTCAGCTCCAGTCTGGACATCTGGTACCTGCACAGAGTCACGAGCCTCCTTTAAGGCTCCTTTCTTGGGGCCAGTTAAACAGGAGGCTGGATTCTCAATTTGAAACCCTCCTGTTCCATTTCACATCTCACCAGCCTGGTGCCAGTAATCCACCTCAAACTTGGTGCCAGCCTTTAACAATCCTGCCATGAGTTATAATCAAAGCTTTGGCTGCAAAGCTCTACAGACAACAGAGCCTCAGTCACCAGTAGAGCAAACAGTGGGGCCACCCCCTCTGTTTACCAACATCCCAGCTCCACAATTCCTTGGGCACAGCTCTCTACTAYGGAGGACTACACCAAGCACTACAATTCTTCAGCACAACSCAAAGGCARTAGAAATTGCCCCTGCATTCTCTYTCTTCAGCAAATTCTTTCCCCAATCTTAAGTTTGGGCATGGGATCACCAGAAAAAGCAGCATTTGCAAAGACTATTTCCACATTCATCAGTGATTCACACAGGAGAAATCAGTCTTTGCAAGTAGTCCACGTACAATTCCAATTCCTTTCCTGAGCCTGGGAGAGCTGAAGCTGGGGCATTCATCAATCTTTCTTTTCATTGGCTTAAGTTCTGCTTTCCTCTTGGTCTCTCTAGAACGACATTGGGCCTATCCTGGGTTAAAAAGCCACAGAAGAAAAAGCCCTTCAGCCAGGTCTTGTAATATCCTATCAGTCCTCAAAATGGTTCCACCTCCCCTTCGGTCCTTGGCAGCGGCACCTCCAAGACTCCCCGGATCGCCTCTGGGCCAACACAGCCCAAGCTTTAAGTCAAAATGTGCCCCAAATATTCAACCTTTCTCTCCACCACCTCTGCCTTTCCTTCAGATACTCCAAGCTTCCCTGTAGGCACACCCTTTGCAGTGATTGGGAATGAGGCCGTGGCCAAGCCTCATCCCTGATGGGCTACMACTGTGTAGGACAGSTGGGGGCTATRGAAGGCAAAGGAAAGTGGACTGCTGGGYTGTACTGACCAGTCACAGAAGGGTAGAGAGGGCACACAGGTGTAGTGCATGTAAGATGAAGGGCAGAAAAGCCTGTACTGAAAGACAAAATTAAGTGCTGATGCTTGGAACTTCCTTTGGTGTCAGTCCTAACCTCCTCCATTACCTGCCCTCCCACCAGAAAACAGCAATTCCACAGTGACTTCTTCTACCACTTCCTCTTTTCCTCCTGAAAGAAGCAGCTTATCCACAACTTGCAATAACCTAATCCTTTAATAGCTTTTGTGAGGCTTACCCAAATCAGATAGATGCTTTGTATACCCCTGTGGAAGGATTGCCCATGTTCCCTTTTTCCTCTTGTTCCCAACCAAAGACAAAACATACTCTGTAAGAGGACATCCTAAGAAAGCATCTCTTTCGTCAAGTGCTGAGCACCAGTGAGAGAAGGGAAGCTGACTCAAGATGGTACAAGGATCTAAGATGCTGGAGTGTCTGGGTTTAATAGTGTGATAGATGCCCCGAAATAATTCATGTTTTAGCTGCTATATTAAGTGTTATAATGTTACATTATAAAATCCTAAGTCGTGCCACAATAAAGGTTGGGACGGGGACCGCGGAATGTACACATTAAGATCACATCACTGCTGCTGTAAGCCCTGAGACCAAGATTTGCATAGAAAGACGGGTGGACTCGCAAATCAGATCAATATCAGACTGGTGATGAGAGCAGTTACTAAGACCATCAGCACCAATGCCGAGGATAACATCTGAATGGGACTCCTTGGAAATCCATTCAAACACTCATCTCCATCCGGAAAATTATTCAGCAGTCCAGCAGCGCTGAAAGGATCTCCAGATGAATATGCAACAAGGACTGTACACAGAATAGACTGCTGCAATGTGGCCTCCGGGCAGAAAAACAGTGTAAGAACTGGCTGCTCCGAGCGGACTTTGGGGGTGTACAGAGCAATGGAGACTGTACACGCGGTTCACCCAGCGCCGATCCTGGGCTTGGCTCTGCTTTTTGTTGTGGCTTCCTGGCACTCTGTCAATCAATTTCATAATAAATTTTGATATATTTTAATTGGACGTGCAAATCCGTTCCATTTATAACAATAGTTTCACCTGCTATTCTCTGGTCCTGCACTGTAAGTGACAGGGTAGGCGTGTTCTAGGGGGACAGGCACAATTCCAAAAGACCTGCCTTTAGTTCAGCAACAGGCTGCAAGCCCTTCCTTTCTTCCCTTGAAAGAGAAGATTGCTTTTTAGACACCACTTSTCCAGATAATTTCCGAGTAATGTGGAGACCCTCTGCATCCAGTTTTCCATCTTCCCCTGGGACTGCCACACCTCTGGGTTCACTCCAGCATCCACACCACTCTTAGCTTCCCCATTATTCCTTACAACACTAAATTGCCTCCTCAACTCCAGTCATCCAATTCCTTCCCAGCCAGCCATAATCACACCGTGGAAGAATCAGAAACTCATGCTTTTCATACTCATCTCACACCTTCAGCAAACTCTCATGAGCACCCCGGTGGTACTTTTATTTCCGAGCAAAACTCAAATTAACACGTCTTTCCTACTTCTGAAAAGAACATTTGAACAATTGTTCCACCTTTGGCATGAAATTCAAATGACAATAGCAGATTCCCACAGCCTGAACAACCCATTTCTAATGTTTTGTTCATTCTCAATTGCCCTTCTGCTGCCCGTCCCCTTTCCCATGCTTCTGGTGCTCCCTGCACCTTTTCCCGTCAAGTGTTGTCAAAATTGCCACTATTATTGCCTCTGCCTTTTCCTCATCTCATCTTTCATATCTTTCTAACCAATTCATCCAGGGACTTCTTCTGCCCTTCCTCTAGCAACCCCCCCCCCCCCCCCCCCCCCCCCCCCCCCCGCTGCTGCCTGTGCATGCTCATTCTACCACAGCTCCAGATCCCTTGTTTCCCTAGTGATTCCAATGTGACCCAAACAAAATCCCTTTGTCTCTCAGGCCAAGCTTTGCTGACACCTTCTCTCTTGTATTGTAGACCAAAGGCAGTGGCTGTAGCTTACAGTGCCTGTCAAAGCCGCTCCCCGCCCAGGGGCAGTGTCCAGACCTGCCCCCCCAGCACAGCCATCTGGGCCCCGGGCTTGCTCTCCCACAGGCTCTGGAAAGCAGCAGGTGCCGGCATAGCTCAGCCGATGGGACATGGCCAAGGTGCCACAGGGACGGGCACAGGTGGCCGGGGCTTACTGCTGCCTCATGGAGCTGGGGGCCACTGYAGCCCCTGCCCGTGAGGGTTGTGGCCTTGGGCACCTCCTGGAGCTGAGCTCAGGCTGTCCCACAGCCTCAGCTCGGTTCTGCACCCCTCCCACAAGTCCCCAGCCCGTGCTGCCGGTCCCAGCCTCTTGCCCACAGCCTTGGCACTCCTCACTATAGAGGAACCCCCTTACAAAACCCAAATCCTCCACCCTGCTTCCAGAATGACCTGGAGAGGGCTAGGGGGGGGCGGGAATAGAAGGAATATTTCCCTCTTTTCCCTATCCTGGAAGCCGGGAACACAAAAGACTTGCAGCTGGCCATGGATTAGACTGCAGATTTTGAAGATAAGGCAGAGAACTTCCCAGTCTTTCCTTATGCTATTTGCCTCAACCATATTTCTCCAAACTCCCCTTCCACCAGTCCTTTCCCAAAACAACACCATATTGCCCCCTTTGGGCACAGCTTGCTAAAAGCCTTCCTCAGTGCCTCTTATTGCTTGCTCTTAGTTCCTTTGAACTGACTCTGGGAGAATGTGCTAACCATCTCAACATTCTCTTAAAGGACCATTTTCAGGTATTTTGGGATTCTCATCCCTATAGTGGAGAGCCCTTTATCCAGTCTCCTTAGTTGCCCAGCCTGGGTGTCCTGCCATGTTTCATTCCCCAAAGTTGTACTCACCCAGGAGATTTGCTGAGATTCTTCTCAACTTCCTCTTACTGCTCCCTCTCTGTGCATCCATGTCCAGTGGTGCTTTCCTATGGATGCTTCACAGACCCCCCTGCTGTCATCTGTCACCCGGGCAGTGTTGGGTAGCCCATCTATTGCCCGGTGCCAGCCAGCGCCAAAGGCAGCTGCTCACCGAAACTGGGTGAGCCCCACCCTCAGCTCCTCTTGCTGTGTGCCAACCCCGGATGGTGGAAAGATCCTGCACTGGGCCCCCAGTTGTCAGGAAAATCCGCAAACAGCAGAGGCTTATGTCCAAAAAGGAGACAGAGGTGTCCCTTCAACTTCCTTAGAAAAAAGGCAGAGTGTCCAGCRGGGCACATGCCCACAGGGGTTTTTCTCTTGAGGTTTTGAAAGATGCACCCTCCTTTTMTCCTGAGCTCCCTGCTGCATGCTGCCCCCTTCCTTTCCCCACAGGCTGAGCCACTAGGAAGGTACAGCCTTGCCAAACTGCCTTCCACATCTTTGTGCTCTTGAACCTCCTGTTTTMTCCCAAAGTTCTGAAGTTCAGGCTTGTGCAGAGCTTGTCTATCTCAGGARCCAAGCTGTCTGAGCTCTGCCACAAAACTCCTGCCCAAAGTTAGTAGAGCCAGSAAGAGCCATTTCAAAGATGTTAACACCCATTCCTTCACCCATCCAATTGTTTGCAAAGACATGAGCACGTAGCTTTCCTTTCAGCAGAAATATTCAGGGGCACCAGGCCAGGCTGCTTTCTGCTGTCTGGCACACAGCAAGCCCTGTGCAATGCAGCTGGGAGCTGCTGGGAGAGGGGCAATCAGGGCTGTGCCTGAGGC
>CADDXX010001485.1:15463-29753 GCA_902810485.1 Alauda arvensis
GAACTAAAGGAATGCTTCCTTTCCAACCCTGAGCTGGCAGTGGGGATCAAGCCTGGCTTGGTAACTTTCATTTTGGCCATTTCTCTTAAGCAGGAGAGAAAGGTCCAAATGACAGCTTTTCCAACTTTTTCCCTTGGCTTTACCTTTTTGGGGGCCAAAGCTGTGTGCTGCAGGTGCCTGAGTGTGTGCAGAGCAATGCAGGCTACACAAACCCCTTGGTTTTCCCACAGGACATCATGGTTTGTTCCCAGGTTGTTCCCATGGTTTGTTGCCCAGCTCTGGCAGGAGAAAGAGCGTGCAGTGCAGTGGGCGCTGTGCCTGCCCAGCCAGGGCTCTGTGGCACAGAGCAGCAGCAGCAGCACCAGCACCTTTCAACCTGCTCCTGCCTTGGCTTCAGCTGGGAGACAGAAGCCTCTGGAAATCACCACCACCTGGAACCTGTTCTGTTCCCATCCTAGGGCAACTACTGCTGGTGGATAGATCCTGCCAATTTGACTGCTTCCAAAGAGGAATCAAGGCAGAGATGTACATACAGAGGAGCCCTGGGCATGTCCAATAAATGTACAAGTATGTGGGGAGATTTGTTAGAAATGCTCTCAGCTGTTATGCCAATAGTGCTTTCTCTCCTGGTTCTGTGAAATGCTTTGGGCCATAGTCTTAGTCTGGTTTCCTTTGCTTTGGTCCCATCTGAGTGCTCAGCTTGGATACAGGCTAGAGGTGATTGAGGCACTCTTGGAGTTTTTCTTGGAAGCCTTAAAACCAAGAGATTGGCCCAGCAGGGGATTTGTGCTGCTTTGTGGCAGAAGAGAACTTCCAGGCTATTTTGTATTTACTGTGGGGAAGGTTGGGTTGCTTTGCATAAATTCACAGACCAACGCAGAGCCTGTGCTTTGTGATGTCACAGCACGGTTGCCTCATCATAGTAGTGACATCAGAAGGTTTCCTTGGTGCATGGAAGGCCTCAATGTCAGAGCAGCTCTCGGGCTTGCTCAGTGCAGGAGCATCCTCCTGCTTGAGGCGTTTGTCACTGGGCAACTGCACAATGACAGGAGCCTTGTTTTTTCTAGTGTTCCAGCATGGTCTGCAAACCTGCACAGCTGTGCCACAATGATTGAGACACTGGCTGCTGCAGTTTGCRCTGTTTATGGCATTACTTATTCCGGCTACTACTTGAATAACCTGRCACGTAAGTAGAGATTTTCCCTGGGCCTAGCCTAATTTGGCTTTTGGATGGCTTCCTGTTTTTCCTTAGTGACTGGGTAGATTTGGAAACAGAAAGACCATTTGTTTGCCAATGCTTTGGTAAAGCTGCTGTCAACATGTTTATCTGAAAAGGGGGTATCTGTAGCCACAGGGGCAGCATTTGCAGGGAAACCTGCAGGGCTTCCATTCCTTTCCTGGGAGAGTCTGTGGCAGCAGAGTCTGTCATTTCCTCAGTTTGCGGACTCAAGCAGGACAACTTGGAAATATAGACTGAGAGGCTTTCTCAAACCTCTACAGTTGTTTGCAGAATTCAGAGCTTCTTTCTTTGAAATTTTGACTTGCAAAGATTTGACTGGCTAACTTGACCTTTTACTGAGTGCTAAAATAGTGATTCCCTTTGCAATCAAGTGCCAACTCCAAAGCAGTGAGTGTCTGCTGCTGAACCCAGCAGCTGCTGCTCTGCTGTTTTACAATGGAACTGCCACAGCTCACCGGGATTTTGGGGAAGCTTTTCTGGGCAACTCTTTGCAGCAAGTTCATGAGAATTGGTGCATGCAACTGATTGGGGGAAATGTATGTGAAGGAGAGGATGGAAAAAGCTGCTTTATCTGTCTGGTAGAACAGGAGCACTGAGTGTTAAAAAACACTTTGCATTATCTTGATCCAGTTTAGATTCATTTACTGGCAAAACAGGCTAAAGTGTAGGCACAGCCAAGAATATTGTCCTGTTCTCTTGCTGGCTGTGTGAAAGAACTGCATCTCCTGGAGGGATGTTGTGAAACGGAAAATCCTCCCTGTTGGTGTTGACTTGTTCTGAGGGATTCACCAGCCCTGGCAGTTTTCTTAAAGACTCTGCTTCATTTCYCTTGCCCACTGCAGGTCACCTGACCCATCTATTCAGAGGCGCCGATCCTGAGGTGAGTGGGAGAGGAACCTTCAATGTTYCCTGTGTTAAAAACTTGTGTAGCAAACTGAGCTTGGCCTGTGGCAGAAGAGTGTAGAGGGCCAGTAGGGTAGGCTGCAAGAAACTCCTTTTCCATGTCTGCAGCAGAAATGGCCAAGGCGCTGCTGGCTGTTTCCTCCTTTTCCATTTCYRAGCTTTAAAGAACTAAAAGCTCAGTTTTGCAGTTGCCTGCTGATAGTAGCCAGGGAGGAACAGTGAATTCAGAGCCATAGGCAGATCKGTTGAATTAGCCCATTCCAATGGAGTTAGAGTGACTTAGWACTATTGCTCTCCCATTGCTAACAGAGCCAATGAGTTYTCCTTAGTMGAGCTGGTTGTAGAGCTGAAAGGCAAGAAGGTTTTAAATGATAGGTAGAGGGCTGTCCCTCATGCTTCTCTCTTTCCACAGAGCACAGAAGCAACAGCAGTCTCTCCCCTGACTCTCTCTGCTCCTGGAGAAGAGGTCAAAGAGGAGGAAAATGAGCACAAGCCTCCAGCTGTGCTCACACCACAGCCACAGCTTTCCACAACAGTAAGTGCCAGTTCTGGAGGGTGCTGTCTTTAGTGCAAGGCAGAGCTGCAAGTTTCTGAGCAGCCAGCACTTGCTGTGTGTGGCTGTGGATGCTGAGTGCTCAGGACCTAGCAATTCCCTGCAGCCAGGGAGAGCTGCAAAATGGGCTTTGATGTGTCATGTTGAAGCACCAAAGAGCTGCTGCCTTCCATGTCAACATCTGGCTCCTTGGCTCAGTGAAGCTCTATCTCTTGTCTTCTGCAGTCCAATGGCCAAGGGTKCCTGGGGTCATTCTGRAGGTCACAAGGCTTGCTTTTTTTGTTGTCYCTTTTGGCAAACCTYTGTTTGGSTTGTGGAACTGTCCWGCAGCTTYCTTGAGTCATTCTTCACTTCTGCAGAGTCTTTTGGCYCACCTGTCTTYTRGCTTYTGYAAAGCTKCAAGGAGATGATTGTGTKGTCCATGAAGCTGGGGAGGCCCACGCTTGTCCYGTGKGGCAGCAGAAACAAAGTGTGTAGTKCTGAACCCTTCTTCTGAGGCAAAACCCAGAAGCAGCAAGTTTCTGTTGATCCATTTGGTGGTGCAGTCTTCAGCTTTGAAAACCACATTGGAGCCTGGAGTGGCGGTGAGGCTGCATTGTCTTGTGTTGCTAAGAACAGGMAGGACATCYTGACATTCTGGATGCTGTCTTTTAAATCAAATGTGCAYCTTTGTGCCTGGGGAGCCGCCTGGGACAAAAGGAGCCAGGGGTGCTGTCAACAGCAACTGRACATGAGCCAGTGTGTGTGCCCAGGTGGCCAAGAAGGCCAAGGGCATCCTGGCCTGTGTCAGCAATAGTGGGGCAGCAGGAGCAGGGCAGTGACCATCCCCCTGTGCTGGGCACCACTGCACACTCCAGATTCCTCAAGGATGTGAGAGCAAGTTCGGGATGGCTGCTTATTGGGGCACTGGCTACCAAGTGTTGATATGTGTACCAACAGAAAGAATAGGAAAGAGAGGTTATCATAGTGAGATCTATCTATCTATCTATCTATCTATCTATCTATCTATCTATCTATCTATCTATCTATCTATCTATCTAATCTATCTATGTAACATTTCCATAATTGAGTCTTCCTGGCTCCAGTCCAAATCAGTTGGAGCTGCAAAGCTCACCTAAAGGCAGCCTGTTCAAAAGAAGAGGAGACATGTTCCATTGACCAATTCTGAGCAGGCAGAGATGTTTCCCCCATGGAAAAATAGGAATTTTTTTCCCCTCAGGGGTGTTTTCCTCCTCCAACCCCTTCTGCCCTGAGGCCCCCAGTTAATTCTTTACATTTCTGCCTGTTCTAGTGAAGTGGATCTATCCAATATTCTAGCTGGGTTTTAGTGACTTCGGTCATACATGCAGGAGAGAATTGGCAAAAGAGGAAGAATAAACACCTTACTCCTCCTGCTTATACTGAGGTGGCCATAGAGGCTCTCTGACCTCCATCGGAGCATCTTTGCCCGCATCCTCATATCCTGAATGACCAGGATYTCTAGCAAGAGTGCAGATATCAGAAAGGCAGAAATGGTGGTGCAGGCCTGAAGAGAACATGAACTCCACAAGTGTCTCTCACAAGGAGTGAGCTCCCCTGCAAAGCCAGGATGGAGCTGTGGGACAGGGCTGGGTGTCAGTCACTAGAGAAAGACAAACAGGACACAGCAGAAGTGGAGSGAGGCCCTCAGMAGAVCCHTGAGAAATGCCACACCTTCCCTGACAGCTGCCTRAGAGGCTGTTGGAGCTTGAGTCCMACATGGAGCCTGATTGTACTGGCAGTGTCACTTTGGAAGCTGTGCCTTGCCAGGGGCAGAGAACAAGCCAGGGGATGAGCAGCAGAGTGCTTGGACAACTCGTGAGCCCATCAGTCTTTGAGTCTTGGCCCACAAATGTTGGATGGGAAGTGGAAAGCCATCTTCTCTTGCTTTCTGTGCAGGTCCTTCTAGAGGAAGAACATGAGCAGACTGCTGGATCAGAGGTGCCAGGCCTGACTCAGAGAGAGCTGTTCCCAGCYCAAGATCAGGAAGAGCAGCTCAGGCAGCAGGAAGAGCCACAGGAGAATGACCAGGTAAGCCTGACTCAYCAGCTGACAGAGTGAGGGGCAGGAGCAGGGGCATAAAACAGAGCTCTTGGGACTGAGGAGGCCAGGAGTCCCACAGGYACTGAAAGCACAGAGCCTTGTAATCTGCAGGGATCAGCACTGGGATGGGAGGGCTCCAATGCAAGATGGGTGGGGAAGCAGAAAGAAGTGTCTGAATAAATGKGATTTTGGAGCTGAAAGAGGAAAAGCTGAGCCCGATGGCAGCTCCCTGTCACTTGCTTTGCATTTGTGTGTACAGAATGTTGAGGAAGAGCCACAAGCACAGCTGCCTGAAACTCTGAGTGACATCACAACAGTAAAGAGGAGGCAAAAGGAAAACATGAGCAGCATCCAAGAGGAGAAGAATGTCCATCAGCAGAGGGACAATCAACAAAACAAGGTGAGTGTAAGAGTGGCAGCCACTCCTCTCAGGACACTTTCTCTCTCTTGTTCTATACAGAACACCAAGGAAGTGCTGCTGGCAAAGCTGCAGGAAACTGAGGCTAGGATCATGGCAAGGGACAAGAGGCTGGACGAAGAAATGAAAAGCATCAAAGAGAAAATTAATCAACTGCTTCAGGAGAAAGAGGATCTACGAAAGCCAGTGAGTGAGACAGCAATAGCCACTGCAGTCACCAAACTGGTGYTTTCTGCCTTTCTGGCCTTTCCACTGCAGAGCAGCAGGGGGGTGGGCTGATGCCTCCAAGTGCCATCCTGCTGGGCCTTCTGTCACAACTACTCTGAAGGAAACTAGCTGGTCTGCTGAATCTCAGCTGCTGCCCTGGAGACTGCTAGTAGTCCTTTGGCCRTTTAGGCAGCAGTCATCTGAATGGATTCCTGCTAGCCTGGTCCTGCTGGCTTTGTTTCTGGAGGTGTTTTAGCAGGTGAACATGGTCACTCAGGTAGATTTGGAGTACAAGCTACAAGCTGTCTGTGTGCCTGGTKAATCTGCTCCTCTCCTTTCCCTTTCCTCACAGTCAATGACTCTTGGGTGACAAGTGCAAGCTGTAGTCTCAGGCTGCCTGGTGAGATGTCAGCATTTCCACCTAAAGTCAAACCTTTTTGACTTTAGGTGAAAATGCTGACATCTCACCAGGCAGCCWGCAAAGGCTTCCAGCAAATGAGTGGCAATGAGGAGCCCCATGGTTGGCGTGAGGCACAGGAACGAATGATGTTGAAGCATAAGCACATTGTAAAGATGTTGGAGGAACAGAAAATTCAATGGGAGGAGTTAGAACATTAGAACCAGGAGCTGCAAGTGTGTCTGCAGCCCTAGGAGGGGGAACAGGAGTCCTTGGGAGGAAGTGGAGCACCTCCTCCTTCCGAAAAACCATGAAAATGCATTTTGCAAAAAATGGAAAATTAATCTCTCTGTGAACTCAAGTCAAAAAGCCTTTGATTTTGACCCATCCAGTCTGAGTAGTGGACATCAGAAAAAACCTATTCAAGAGCCCTGCATGTGGCTGAGAGCAACTTCCTAAGGGCTTGCATTTGAAATGTGATCTAAGGGTAATCTCTGCCAGCCACCTTTCTGACACCAACTCATTTCTTTTCTCAGATATACAGAAGCTCTTCTATAGAATCTGCATCAGCAGCATCATCAGGGTCATCTAACGGAGCATTTGTCATACTAGAACACAAAAAGACGACACGACGCACTTGATTTTATGAAGTGCAAGAAGAGAGAGCTGTATTTTTCAACTTTGATTTGTATATAATTCTAACCATGGCCAGAGATTGAGAATGGAGTCTCCACCTCTCCAATCACACTGGTCAAACCAAAAGTCTGTCATCCTTTTCTCTTCCCAGGAGAAAGGATGTAAACATGAAATTCAGTTACAATAATAATCATTTTCCCAATTTACATGAAACTGTGAGAAATTCCACTACAAATATGAAAACATCAGAAGGCTTTCCATTAAAAAAAGCAATAAAAAAAAGAAAAATGAACAATGTTCAGTGTCTGCTCGTGGAGGGACAATCAGCGTGATTCCTCTAGTCGTCTGCATCTGAGTCATCACTCAATGGTTCATCCACCTGATGGCTTTCAATTTGGTAACGGTCTCTAGCCCATCTGTTGGCCAGATTCTGCCTTTGCAGTTGCAGGTCAGGACAAACACCCTTTGAAGGCCCCCAGCATGTGTACCCACACCCCAAAGAGATAAGGTCATAGGGACCTTCCCGCTGTTTGTTGACTAAATTCCGCACATGAACTTTCACTCAAGGCTGCTGTGTGTCATGCAAAGCCTGCAATGAAATGTAATGGTTCAATATGACAGGATTATTAGAATTCTGCGGCACTGTAAGGTGATTGATGACAGACAAAGCTTTTTCCAACCAACTTTACAGGTTTCACCCTGCATTCCCCGTTTCTGTTTTTTGAAGAACCTGCTTCAGAGTACCATGAGCACGTTCTACAACAGGTGTGATACCAAACTTACAACTGCAGGAACTGCCACACCTGCTGCAAGGGGTAAGCCAAACATTGTCGGTCTTGACAGCAGAAAGTATGCCTAGAACGGCAAAGGCCTGCCTCCAGTGGGCAAGGACATTGCGGACCTTTTCTCCATTGGGAGCAGAAGCCCACATCACAGAGGAGCAGGCGTCCACTGAGACATGCACATACCTGAGCTGGCCAACCTCGGCAGCCTCRGTGACATCAGTCTGCCAAAGCTCTAAGGCCCTAAAGCCTCTGGGATTTACCCCTGCCAGCAAAGGCACAGCAAGCACATGACAATCGTCACACAACTCAACAATTTCACAAGCCTCAGCTGACATCAAGTGAAACTGCTTCTGCAATGTATGTGTGTTCTGATGGAAAAATCCATGTGACGTCTTGGCCTGTGCGAGTGTGTCAGGCCGAGGTGCTCCCCATGCAGGGTTAGCCAACTTGTCAGCCCTCGCATTGCCTTCTGCTACAAACCCTGGCAAAATGTTCTATGACTCCTCACATGCAGCACGTAGTACAGATGAATCCAGGCCTGGATGGCACACCACAGTTTTCAGTAAATGGAACAAAGCAGCATTGCTGACTTCCTTCAAAACCAAATAACCAACTGATGCACCGTGTCAGCCACACAGGCAGAATCCGTGACCAAATTGAAAGGTTCCTGGGAAAACCTTTCAAATGCAATGACAGCAGCCCTCATTTCTAGAAATTGGGCTGACCTTTCCTCATGACCTTCCAAAACCTGCCTCTCAGATCCATCCCTCCAAGTAACAATGGCCTTCCCAGTCCTTCCCGAACCATCAGTAAAGATGGTGGGTCCTTGCACTGGCTCCCGACTAGTTTTGGGCCACAAAGAAATTTCTGTAACTTTTGCCACTTGCAGTAGCTTATAGCTGGGCAGATGATAAGTGATTGTCCTAGTTTAGGGCAAAATCTGGGAGGAAACCTCCCAAATTGGTCCCTCTCTCTCTGGGAAGCAAGCTGGGACGACCCCTCCCCCCCCCGCACTGGTTCAGGAAGAAAGCTTCCTTAGAGATGAGTGGAAAAAACTATTTATTTAACAAAAAAGAAAGTGCTTACAAACCTAGAAATTAATAATATGAAACAATAAAATTGAGAGAGGGTCCTTGCCGTGGGAGCCCGGCTCGCTCAGCCCTTATCAGTTTTTCTCCAGCACTGAAAGAGGCCGGACTGGGCCCCGTTGGCCCACCGGTGGTCTCGCTCTCTTGATCTTTCAGTCCAAGAGCAGGTTTAAACAGTCCCAAGAAAAAGGAAAAAAAAAAAACAGTCCAGGGAACTTCTCTGCCCTAGCTAGCTAAAACTAACTAAAAGCCAAGGAGATGTCTGACCCCCACCTGTCCGTGCTTCAGACGAAACAGTCCAGGAGCTGGAATGTGGAGGAGGAACTGGTTCTCTGAAAAAAAACTCCGCGCTTCTCTCTTCTCCCCCTTTGTTCCAGGAACCAGTCTTAAATCTACAGAACACAATATCTAACACAGACAGAACAGACGATTTGGGGATAGAAGCATCATACAGTCACCCTAAGACAGTGATCTACTCCAAAAAATTTTCCAGAGCACTTTGCAGGGATACACTGTTCATAAAACTCCAGTCCAAATCGTCCCGCAGTACCGGGAGTATGGTCTTTGCAGCATCTGTACCCATCAATTGCAAACACCATCGCTGGCATTTGATTATCAAGCGAGCAGTCAGCTAAACAATGCAGTTGCCATCTTCTGCGGCTGATAGGACAGGAAGACCCATTCCAAAATGTGCAAGGAATTGGACCATTTATCACTCCATTGGTCAATGATGCCTGTGGGAYGCAAATCTGGAATGGTGATGAAAACAGTGACAGCAGAGGAAGGATCAATGCGATAAACTTGGTGAGCAGAAACAGCTCGCTGAACCTCCTCCAGCAGCTGACATGTGCCAGGGGTCAGTGTGCAAGATGACTTCAAATTAGAGTCTCCCTTAACAATTCAAACAGAGGAGACAGTTGTGATGTGGTCATTCCCAAATAAGGATGGAACCAAGTGATGACTCCTATCAATTTCTGGGCATCATTCAGTGTTTTCACCGAATGCACAAATTGTATCTCTTGGTGCTGGACTGTTCGTTCCAGAATTTTGATCCCCTAATATTTCCAAGGAGGTTGTTGCTGAACCTTTTCTGGAGCCATGAGAACGCAAGGCATCAAGCAGCTGAAGCTGTATCCTCAGCAGCTCATCTCRGGTGGACACAGCCACCAAGGTGTCATCCATATAGTGGTAGATGTGAGCCTCAAGGAACTGCTTGTGAACTCCAGACAAGGCTTGGGCCACGTACCACTGGCAAATGGCCAGAGAGTTCCAAAACCCCTGAGGCAAAGTCTTCCATTGATATYGCTGTGCAGACTCAGCATTGTTAATTGTTGGCACTGTGAAGGCAAACTTGGGTCTGTCATCAGGATGCAAAGGAATCGTAAAAAACCAGTCCTTTAGATCCATGATGAGGACCGGCCAGTCTGTGGGAAGCATGGTGGGTGACAGCATACCAGCCTACAATACCCCCATGCTTTCCACCATGGCATTGACCTTTTGGAGGTCTTTTAACAACCTCCATTTCCCAGACATTTTCTTGATGCAGAAGACAGRAGTGTTCCAGGGACTGGTAGAAGGGACCCTGTTCCAACTGCTCCTGCACTAAGTTTGGAAGGGTGACTAATTTATCATGAGGRAGGGACCACTGGTTATCCCAGACGGGTTTGTCCACCAGCTACCGCATAGGAGGCATAGAACACCCTGTGCCCTTCATCACAGTGGCCCCCATCAAAAATCCATGCCAATGCACACCCCCAGAACAGCCAGAACATCCCTCCCCCAGAGGTTAACAGCAGTTTCCGTAACATGGGGACAAACCATGGCTGTCTGTCCCTCCAGGTTYGTGATCATCACAGGCTGCCAGCTCACGTAGCATTGTGYTGTYCCTCCCAAGCCTGTGACACGTGTCTCCACTGGATCCAAGGGCCATTCCGTGGGCCAAGCAGTGAGAGAGATAATYGTGAATTCTGCCCCACTATCAAGGAGCCCTCGGAGGCGGATCGTTGACCATGTCTCGCTAGGGAGGGACAGGGTACACAGCAATTCGGGATGCTCTTTTSTCAGGACAGTGAACAGYGGTCCAGTGAACTTGAGGCAGCCCASTGGATCTGAAGCCACTGTCCCCTTGTGACCAGTTCTCTGCCTTGCCAACAGAAGACTTAAAAGGCACAAGCTGAACAATCTGCGTCTTTGCGAGGATAATGACTGGAGGGTGAGTGTGGAAACCACAGCACAAATCTRTCCCGTGTAATCTGCATCACTGAGTCCCATGTGCACAGTTATACCCTGAAGGGTGACACTATAGACCTCCCCATAAGAAGAGCACTCATGTCGTCACCCAAAAGACCAAAAGCATCCAGGGGAACCTTGTGCACTTTGGAAGAGTCTAGCACTACAGTTTCAGCTGTGCAGACATCTACRGCTGCCAAACTGCTGGTGCTGGCTGCAAGCCTGCATAGCAGACCTCTATTGGTTCCGGAGACTGGGGAAATACTTGTGTCCRAGTGCAATTCCCCTTCACRCTCTTCCTTGCGTTTCCTAAGYCCAGCRGAGACCGACCATTAACATGCACCACTGCTGTACACTCACTTGCAGCATGATTWGGCCTTCCACACCAAGCACAATAAAACAAGGTATCCATCACYTTCTGTACCTTACTACTCTGTTTTTTCCAGACCTGAGTGACTTCTTCCAGGCCGGCCGCCCAGCAGTAGCCATGGCAACAGTCTGTCACCTGTGATGCCTATCTTTACACAGGCTTTGGCCATCTGAGTTACAGATGGATCACCAGGCAGAGCCTCAATGATCCTTCTGCACTCCTCATTGCAGTTAATCCTAGCAAGATATCTAAGCAGTAGTGTCCTTGTGTCTTCTACCTGCTTTTCCACAGAGGCAGTCAACCTGTCTGCTAATTGCAGAAAGGGTTCCATAGCTCCCTGGATGACAGTAACAAACGAGCCCTTGGGAGAAGCTATTTCTTTAGTTTTAACTAGTGCTGCCATGCCTATCTGCTGGCATTGTTCGAGAACCAGAGGCATAATTGCCTGTACCCATCAGCACATCAGTGCCAATAACATGCCYGGGATCCCATTGACCCAATTTGGTGTTCCTCTTCACTGCTCCGACAGCAAGCTGAGTCCATTCAGACTCAAAAATGGCGTATTAGACAGGTTGAAAAAGAACATGAGCTAAACTCCGGATATCATAAGGTGTAAGCAGATCTGCATTAAAAACACAAAGCAACTGTATCACCTCTACCGACCCTAAACCATATGTTCCGACCCCTTTTTGGAGATCCATCATAGCCTTCCATGATAGAGGTTGATGGGTGTTATTAGCAACCCCTCTAAGCACAGGGAAGGCTTGGTGACCTCCTTGCAAGGCATCAGTTAATGTCCATCCTGGAGCCCCCATAGGGGCAAAGGCAGATGCCTTAGCAGAAGGTAGATCAGACCGATTGGGTGGCTCGGCCTCGGCAGCAGCTGCAGCACAGCTAGAGCACTCATCTCTGCTATCCAGGGGGCAATGCGTAAAATYGGTTTCAAGCATCTCCTCAACCTTGGCTTTTACATCCCACCAAAACTGGCCATGGTCCTGTGGACGCACCACCACCTGGCAGAACGGGAGCATCCATAAGCAAGCTGATGTAGAAGTGCGTGTCTGGGGCCTCTTGCCTTGAGGGAGCTGCGGCCATCCCCCAGTAGCGACACTAYAGGGGAGGGGAGGAGGTGGGACACAGGCGGGGATGCCACCTGTGATGCAGCAGTGCTGCCCGGCTGCCCGCCAACCAGCAMAGGCTGTCTCCTGGCTGGCACCAGGACGCAGAGGCAGATGCCGCTCATGAAGTGGTGGTGCCGCCCCGCGCCCTGCCCACCAGCGCTGTTGGGGCAGGAGAAGGCTGATGGGAGCAGGAGGAGGAGGGCGTGGTGCCCTGCAGCAAGGCGTGGGAGGGAGAGCGCCTGCAGGAGGGCTTTTAGGAGGGCAAAACACTGCCTGACTGCAGTCCTGCTCCGTCATCCCCAAGATCCGGCTCAAACGGTGCCAGATGCGGAGTGGCTGGGACCCCGCCCAGCTACGTATCTCCTRTCACACCGAGGCCGATAGCCGGGGGTGCCCACAGACACAGCGGCTGGTCTACTGGCAGACGCAGCCCCTCCAGCCCCCTTTGAAGCCAAGGATGGGACCACGCCCACCAATTGGCGTGGGTACTTAGTCGGTATCCCACAATGAAGACGCTGAATAAGGACAGAGTCGGCATCTAACAGGCATGCAGGGGGTGGGGGAAATTCCACAGCCTCCCCCAGTGCCAGAAGGGTATAGAGAAGGGTCACATCCCTCCCTTCCTCCTGCTCCCAAGGCACAGGGGAAGGGAAAAGCTGATCCCCAGGACTATCAGAAGCTCACCTATGTCTCCGCCTACCTCGCCCTCTGAATCCAAGACGTCTGATCTCCCCTGAACACCTCAGAGTCCATCTCCCTCAGACACCTCAGAGCCTGGCTCGGAGAAACCCCCAGAAAGACTTACCAAGTCCTCAGAGACATCAGAGCTGGATCCGTCTCCCAAGAGCTGTTTCTCCATACACTTCAAGTCTACTAATAAACCAGCCACATCCGGATCATAGTTACCTATCATAAGATTGAACATAAACACCTAAATGGCACTAACTGTCCTTTGCCAGAATATCCTTCGCCTCAGGAAAAAAGCCATGCCGTCTCCCAAAGTGATAAAAGACTGTCTAACATATCTCTAGAAACTCCAGCCCGCTTCCTTCCAACATCCTTTCCCAAATCTCCAGAGCCAAATCATGGTGTGGGGACAAAGTAGAAAGAACCAAGTCTACACCCTCTGTGTAAAATCTACAAATCAAGGAATGGGTAAGCAGGCACCTGCAATTTCAGGGTCACCAGATGTTCCACCGCTACACAAAAAAATGGCACAACACACAGCATTCACACACAGGGATAAAAGAGAGCTTTATTTCCGAGTTGGAATACATATATACAAAAACACAAACAGGCAAAGATTGGTGGAGAAAGTTTCCACCTTTACACTTATACTGGCTAATACAAATGCTTGTCAAGAAAATCCATCCCACCAAAAAGAATGTAAATATCAAAGCTTGTTAGAAAAACAACACCTGTTGTTTCCATACAGACCATGAGAGACTGACTCCAAATATGACCCATCAGAAGGCTTAAAAATTCAGAATGACACCAGAGCAATAGTGAGAAATGCAGACTATTTGGCAGAAATATTCAAGGGCAGCAGGCCAGCCTGCTCTGTGCTCTCTGGCACACAGCAAGCGCTGTGCACTACAKCYCTGAGCTGCTGGCAGAGAGGTCTTAGAGAGGAGCCAAATCTTGGATAAAATTCAATGGGGACAAAGTCATCCAAGCAAAAGAGAACTGTTTCTGAGGGAGGATTCACCTCAGCTGGGTGTGTCTCTCACTATCCCAAGACCCAAATACACACACACACTGCAAGAGAATGCTGCTTTTGATTGCCTTTCCCAGCCCAGGGCAAAGCATGTCCCCTTTCCTTCTGGCTGGGTACTGGGGAACTTCTATTGTCTCTCGACCACCTCCTTTTCTGTCCCCACCCATCCCATCCTGCTTCCCTTTTCATCTGGTCTTCACTACTCCTTTTCCCTCTCACATTTCCATCCCTTCCCACTCACAGTTCTCACAGTTTTCTTCTCATGTTTCCCTCCCAGTTTTTACTCATTTTCCCAACCCTCTTCAGCTGACTTTCCTCACACTTTACCTCTCACATTTCACCTTCCCCTTGCTTCCTGCTTTTTTCTTCCCTCAAATGATTCTCACAAGTTTCCCCACACTTCTCCTGCCTTTTGCTCCCTTCATCTTTCTCTTCTTTTCTCTCTCATTTTGCTCMAAGTTTTCTTTTCACTTTTCTCACTTTTCCCCTCATATCTTTCACCCTTTTTCCTCTCACATTTCTCACACTTTTCCCCTTCCGTTTATCATTCTTTCCCCAGCTTGTT
>CADDXX010001486.1:0-10988 GCA_902810485.1 Alauda arvensis
AGCAGCACATTCCTGCTCCATCTGAGCCTGAGCTGATGCTCCAAGTGCAATCTGCTGTTCCTGCCATCAGCCTCCATCAGCAGCATCCCCCAGGACTCTCCCAGCAGGAATCAGGCCACGCAGACACAAGCCCATCCTGATAAAAGCCACTTCTGTGCTCCCCAGTGGGAAGCACACACAAAGCACAAGCACTGCCCACTTTCCCTCTTGGAAACGGCCAAGTTCCCCATGGAGCTGCTGCCTGGGCTGTGGGGGGATCACACAGGAGGGGTCTCACAGGACCCAGATGCATTTTAAGACCCTCAGCCCTGGGATTTGCAAAGAGCAGCCTGGCTCCAGTAATTTTCCTTTCCTGCTCTTTCCAAACTTTCCAGCACAGGGAAGAGATGGTGAAGGTGATTAATGTGCCACTCAGCTCACCTAGAGCCACGTGAAACCTCCCTGCCAGCAGGAAAAGGAGGAGATGGAAAGTTCCCCCCACATTCCAACAAAAACTTCCCAGTTTGCTGGCTCGGGCTGTAACTTTCCCAAGTTTTGCCTCAAGCTAAACTTCCTCAGTCTCTGTTTCAGCCCCTGACCTTGGGGACCCAGCTTTGAGCTGTTTCAAAGCACAAGGACTGTGTGTGCACATGCTAAAAGAGGAATAGGATTTGCCCATTCCGGGCCTCTCTATAAAGAAGCCTCCAGCAGTAACTCCATATTTTAAATAACAGCAGCACTTTTGTGATTTCCTAAGATCCCACAAGGAAGTACCAGGATCATTAAGCCTGGTTGCCAGGGGATTTCTGGTGGCTCTTGGACATATACTATGAGCTTTCTTTGCTCACAGCTGAAAGACAAAGATCTTTTCTTTCCATTGCTTGGAGGTTTTTTAGCTAAACAAAAGTGGCAAATGCTGTGAAAAACGAGATTCTCCACCAGACTGCAGCACTAAAATCACTGCTTAGGGGCCTCCAGGAATAAAAAAATCCTTCCCATTTCAAATCCCTGGAGTCAGGATGCAGGCACACATTGGCAAAGGAAGGTGTGTGAGAGCAGGCACACACCAAACACCTCTTCCAGCACTGAGGCATTGCCAGCAGGTGCCAAAGGGCCACAGGCTCGTGGGCTCTTAAAGCACTGCCAAGCTGCAAGGGCCACATAAAGGATAGGAAATGCCTCCTCTCTCGTGGTGTTTCCCAAAGCCCTGCTCAGCTAATCCAAGTCCTATTTCTATTTGCTTCTTCCAGCTGCACAGAAAGGACAGTGGAGAGAGCCTTGCATAGGATGTGACTCATGGCGGGGGCAGGAAAAGATTTGTAAAGCAAATTAAACTTCAATATTTCTGACTCCAACTCAGCCACCAGGGTGCAACAGCTGGGCCACCTTCCCAAAGCAGAGAAATCCCAGCTCCAGGCACACAGACAGAGGGAAGTGGGACCAGAACTTGGGAGCCACTCTGCTCTGGAGCCAGGCTGGGAGAGCTGGGGGTGTTCAACTGGAAAAGGCTCCAGGGAGAGCTCAGAGCCCCTTGCAGGGCCTAAAGGGGCTCCAGGAGAGCTGGAGAGGGACTGGGGACAAGGGATGGAAAGACAGGACACAGGGAATGGCTTCCCAGTGCCAGAGGGCAGGGATGGATGGGATATTGGGAAGGAACTCCTGGCTGGGAGGGTGGGCAGGCCCTGGCACAGGGTGCCCAGAGAAGCTGTGGCTGCCCCTGGATCCTGGAAGTGTCCAAGGCCAGGCTGGACAGGGCTTGGAGCTCCTGGGACAGTGGGAGGTGTCCCTGCCATGGCAGAGGTGGCACTGGRTGAACTTTAAGGTCCCTTCCAACCCAAACCAGTCTGGGATTCCATGATTTATGTTTTTACTCATCCTGCACTAGCAGTGGGTACCCAGATGAGCACAAACCCTTGGATGCCCCTGGCTCAGAGAACTGAATGGACCTCCCAGTCCTGGCCAAGGATCCAAGCCCCAGGACAGGGCTGAGGAGAGTCCCCTGCCATCCACTGCCAGATCCCCTCTCCTTGTGCCTGGAAGATCTTCCACATCTTCTTCTCCCTCTGCTCTTTCCAGCAGCTGAACCAATAACCAGTACAGAGGAGAAGGGATTGTTCTGTCCCTYCAAATCATCATCATCTGAAGGAGASTCATTTTYTWAAGCARATATTAACAGATTTKGGGAGAAAGTCTCCACACACAGAAGTGGCCATGGTCTCCTGGGGGACATCCTTGTTTCCATCACCTGAMCACCAGGAAAACCAGGCTGTTTGCACAAACACAAAGCATTCTGAGCAGGATATGTTGATTCCCCAGCTCCTTGGAGACAGCAGGAAAGAGGGATTATATTAAGCAGGTCTCTGAAACAATGTCATCCCTATCTCTGCTTCTTTCACACTGGCTATCTGCAGGCAAAACTATGTTTTTCATATTTCTATTCGTATTTCCACGTGATGAAACTTGCAGGTTCTGTTTATTAGATTATCTGCCACAACTGCAGAGCCAGGGATTATTTTATAAAATGCCTGCACACTACTGGAAATCAATTATTTTATGGTCTTTTTTGGCCATAAATGAATTCTTTGCCTTGAAGGAAGCTGTACAAGCAGTGGCAAAAATCTCATCCGGCCTAAAAGGAGAGGAAGGAGAGCTCAGCTTTGCTAACCACACTCTCGTTTTCACTCCTCCTCGGAGCTGGCTCCTCCTTTCTCTCGGCTCTCTCCCGGCGCCCTGCAATTACGTCAATTCTCCAGCTGCTCATTCAGAAATTGTCGGGATCCGGCTCCTTTTGCCCATTTCGGAACAGCTCATTTCCACGCCTCTGGAGCGGGGTGGGAGCCACGGCTCTTTTCCAGATGGCAATTCCAAGTGGGAAGGGGAAGGAGAGCAGGATTTGCGTTTGTACTTGCTGGGCTGTCAGACAGCATTAAAAAAAAGCCAAGAATTCTTTAAGTGGTCTAAGACTTGCTTTAGACTAAATTAATTAAATTGAAACAACATCTTTCACATTGTGCCTGTGTGCAGACTGACAGACACATCTAATGTAATTTACTTAATTTATTCTTCTCTAGGAGTTAATTAGATGCCACTAATTATGCAATGTTTGGTGAGTGCTTGCTGAAGCCTGTTCTCCCTTAGCCATGGAAGAACAGGTCACAGAAATGCTGACTGCATCCCAGAGCCCCTCTAAGGACTCAGCCTGTCCTCAAGTGAGCCTGCACAATAAATACATCTCATTTTGGAGAATGAAACACAGCCATGGCCCATCATCTGTGCAGACACTGCCTGAGGAAGCCAATTTGCCAGCCCTGCTCCCAGGCTCTCTCAGAGCTCAAGCACTGCCTGTGGAAAGCAGGGGCTGCAGCCTGGGCTCCAAATCCTCCCCTGAAATCACAATCCCAGAATAGTTTGGGTTGGAAGGAACCGTAAAAGTCATCTTGTTCCAACCCCTTGCCACGGCAGGGACACCTTCCACTGTGTCCCAGGCTACTCCAAGCCCTGTCCAGCCTGGCCTTGGGCACTTCCAGGGATCCAGGGGCTTCTCTGGGCACCCTGTGCCAGGGCCTCCCCACCCTCACAGGGAAGAATTTTTTCCTCATACCTAATCTAATCTCTCCTTTTTTAGTTTAAAACCATTTCCCCTTGTCCTATCACTCTCTGCCCATTTACAAACTCTCCTTTTTTTATAAGCCACTTCCAAGTGCTGGAAGGCCATGGTGAGGTCTCCCTGGAGCTTTCCCTTCTCCAAGCAATACAACCCCAGCTCAGATGTCACACACACAGAAACACCAATGGCAGGCAGTGCTGCCATTCTGAGGCATTCAAACCAAGTTCCTGCATGGAAAACAAACTACCAAGGGGAGCAAAYYGAGGTTTGATGGGAAGCYTGAACTTGCCCTTATTTCCCTGGAACAGAATATGCTGTATCTCTGTGTCAGGCTGCTTATCAGCAGCTCTCAGGGGATCAGTTTGACCAGCAGTGATATCTGTGGGTCCTTTCTGGAGTTTCCATCCCAAACATATCWCACTGCCACCAACAGCACCACGAGCCAAGCCCTGAACAGAGCCTGCAGTCAGCCTCCAGCCCTTTGGACACTCTCCAGGGAGCTGCAGCTTGCAGGAAGCTTATCTGCCCTCCACAACAGCTCTGGGGAACACAGGCATCCCTGCCCAGGCATCTCCCCTGCAGCAGGCACGTTCAGCCYGGCTGCTGCTGGCACACGAGCCCTGCTCTCATCTCCTCTGCCACACGACAGCCAGCGATGATCCGCTGAGGAGGATGGGAGGGGCAGGGAGCTCTGAGCAAACAGCAGGAATMCTCCTCCTCCTCCTCTCCACAGAGCYCAGCACCTGATCCAGCCAGGGAAAAACAGGGAATAAAGGCTGGAAGCAAAGCATGACAGGCTGGCACAGAGCTCAGCACCTGATCCAGCCAGCCAGGGAAAAATGGGGAATAAAGGCTGGAAGCAAAGCATGTGCACTGAGAGCCAGGGCAGGGTGTTCTCCAGCAATAACCTTCTGCTGCACAAAGGATGCACCCCGAAGAGCTGAGCCTGGCAAATTCCCTCGGCATGGGCTGCCAGAAGGTGTCTAGACAGAGGTGCTCCTGGGAGACAGGGAATTCCAGAGGGTGGAGCAGGGCAGCCTGGCTGGGCAGAGCCGTGTCTGACAGCCAGCCCTGCTCTGCAGTCCTGCCTGCACCACACCCTCGGAAGGCTCCTGGCCAGCAGGTCAGAAATCCTCCCGAGCTGGGCTTAACCACACACACATTCACCAGCCCTTGCTGTGTCACAGAATCCCAGACTGGTTTGGGTTGGAAGGGATATTAATGCTCATCCAGTTTCAACCCTTACACAAATAACACCTTCCAAYAGCCCAGGTTGCTTCAAGCTGGCCTTGGGCACTTCCAGGGATCCAGGGGCAGCCACAGCTTCTCTGGGCACCCTGTGCCAGGGCCTCCCCACCCTCACAGGGAAGAATCTTTTCCCCAGTATCCCATCTAACCCTGTCCTCTGGCAGTGGGAGGCCATTCCCCCTTATCCTAGTACTATATGGTCTTGTAAATAAGCCTCTCTCCATGCACCTCCTACAGCCAGGGGACAGCTGATCTCACAGACACACAACCTCTGCTGGCATTTCTGACATCTCCACAGAACCAGAGGACCCCAGATCCAAGCAGGGCAAACACCAAATGCTGCCCATCCACTCACCAGAACTACTGGGACCTGCCAAGTGACCCATGTACCTCTGTCAGCTCTCCTGCTCTGCTATCCCCTTCCACCTGGGGCTGCTGAGCTGGGAAATGCAGCAAGGAAGGGGAAAGCAGAGCCAGAACTTACAGTGCCTAACTAGGAAATCATCTGCACCTCCCCAGACTGGATGTAATCACAGCTGCCATGAATCTGTGCAAATGACAAATCAATGGCAATCCCTGGAGCTGCAGGGCATCAGAAACAGGTGAAGAAAACTGTTGTGGAAAACAGTTTTCCTGTCATTCAACACTCAAGAATGGGAGATAAATAGAAATGGACTGTTCAGGGATGTGGTGGAGTCACCACCTCTGGAGGTGCTTGAGGGAAGACTGGATGTGGCACTCAGTGTCTGGTTRACAAGGTGGTATTTGGGACTTGATGATGTCAGAATCTTTTCCAACCTCAATGACTCTGTGATGCTGTAAAAGGCCACACTTGGCAGTCTCCCTTTGGGATCCCTCYCCAAACTCCTCCAGCTCAGCTGCACAGCTGTGTTAACACCTCTGCCAATGCAATCTGCACTCCCACCCTCTCCTGGCAGGGACCTCCCTCTGCACCTCGGGATGGTTGGAGCAGGGAGCTGAGCTGGGAGATGAGCAGGGTGCCTGCTGCTGCCAGGCTTCACCCTCACCCTTTGCTTTTTTTGGAGCAGTGCAGATGCGGAGTGCACTTTCTTCCTGCCAGCCCTGAGTCACCCAGCTGGCAGCAGCACAGCTTCAGCTCCAGCGTGGCCAGCTCAGCCCCTTCTCCCTTTGGCAGAGGGAACAAGGGGATGGATGATTCTGCTGAGAGCAGGAGTGSTTTGGGACCTTCCCACTGCTGACAGGAGCAAGAGCTTGGATGATAACTGGCCCCCAAACCTGCCTGTTACAACATCTCAAATGCCAAAGTACAAAGCGAAAATTTTAATTACAGCACCTACTACATGAAGCTGCAGTGCTTAGCTGGCTCTGAAGCAGTTCCTGCTACTGTCAAATTCCCAGAGACACAGGCAGGCCACTGCCTTGGGAATGAGGCAAACCAGAGGGGTTTTTGTAGAATTTTTTTCAGAAAGTTTGAGGTCAGGTATGGGGCTGTGCCCTTGACAGCTCAGGGAGCAGGAATGGCTGAGTCAGAGGCAAGGTGGACACCTGCCATAGGCAGAACACTGGTGGAAGAGCAGCAGCAAAAAGCCATCATCTGTCTGTTAGGTGCAAACCCTGCTGCCTTTTTCCACATTTAAGCTTAGCCAGGCTCCAGGGTAACACAGAAGCCCAGAAACCCAGGTTTGGTTTGGAAGGGAATGTAAAGAACGTCTCATTCCACACGCCATCAAGGGCAGGGACACTTTCCTCTATCMCAGGTTGCTCCAAACCCCATCCAGCCTGGCCTTGGACACTTCTGGGATGCATCTCTAGAACTCCCACTTCCCTCCCAGCACACATTTTCTGCATGGTCCTTCATCTGCTCTGTTTGTCAGCAACAGCCTCCCTTCATCTCCACCACTGTACTGGGTTTAGTTTTTTCTGACATTAAATTATTTTTACCCTTTTTTTACTAAAATTGTTTAGTAAAACAAAAAAGTTTGGTGAACATGCCATGAAATTTTAGGATATAATACAAAAAGTAATTACATTAAATGCTTTTGTATATAAAATGCTTTAAATATGCTTTATGGGTTTGGCAGAACTCAGCCCCTTCTCCAGAGTCCTCATCCCATTTGGGAGATGTGTGTTCAGTTCTTTTCCTGCTGTAACACTTCACTTTCCCTGAACTGATGGCAGATGGGAGCGTTTCTGGCAGGAGCAGAGGAGCTGGGAGCTCTCTAGAGTGAAGTGACTTYCAGAAGTGATCTGTGGGACACTTTGTGCCTCACAGAGCATGACAATACCTCTTTCCCCTGCTGGRGAAGGTTCCAGTCAGTGATCCAGGGGAGCTGATATAGAGCCTGCTGCCTCTGATCATCACCCAGGCCCTAAACAATATTTAAGTGTGCTGTTTGTCACCTTAGCAGGGAAAATGCAGCAAGACACAACCAATGCCACAAGCTGCTTCCCACTCAATCAGGGAGGCAGCCCAGGCCAGAGGCACTCATGGCACGGGCATGGCATGAGGCAGGACAAGGGCACCATGTCACCACTCTRAGGCAGGACAAGGGCACCATGTCACCACTCTGAGGCAGGCTCAGGCCATCCAGGTTTTCCCCCAAAAAGAAAAAGTCAGGCTGCTCTTGCTCCTGCTCATCTGGGGGATCCCAGCTATTCCAATTCCCTGGGCAATGCTGCTGCCTGCACAACAACCMCAGGAGTGACTTTAGACGAGGAGMTGGAGGGACAGGACACAGGSAATGGCTTCCCACTGCCAGAGGGCAGGGTTAGATGGGATATTGGGAAGGAATTCCTGCCTGGGAGGGTGGGGAGGCCMWGGCACAGRGTGCCCAGAGAAGCTGTGGCTGYCCCTGGATCCCTGGAAGTGTTCCAGGCCAGGTTGGATGGGACTTGGAGCAACCTGATCTACTGSAAAGTGTCCCTGCCCAKTCCATGATTCTATAATCACATTCAGCTTGCAATGTTGACTTGTCTCTTCTTTCAAGTCCCAGCATTTCATTTTCTTTTCTCTTTTACAAGCCAGTCATTTGGTTGTGAATATTTCTGGCTTTTTGTGTGAAGGCCCCTCTGTCTGAAACATCTCAGCTTTCACTTGTCAGGTTCCCAGCATTCAGTCACAAAGAAATGCCAGGAAGTGGAAACTGAAAATTCATCATAAAAGGGCAGAAATCAAACAACAAACAGAAAGGATGTTAACATGGTTAAAATGAAAAACAACCTACCAAAATAATAGTTTTCTTCTCAGTTTAACCCATTGTGTGCAGTCTAAGAYGTGGCAGTGATGCTCCCTGGCCTGTGCTGAGGAGTTCCTTCTCCTCCAAATAGTTCCTTGGCTTTTCCTGGCTCCCTTTAGGAGCTCTCCTAAATCCCCTATCCAGCTTGAAAACCCTCACCAAGAAGTAYCTATAACCTCTGTAATCCCTTTTATGGTTTTAAAACTGAATTCTTGATAGGTGGGTCATTCCAATTTCAACACCAAATTGGCCATGATGGGAAACATGAGATTTCACACGATTTGTTCCAGTCTGTGCTGTTCAAAGGAGTGACTGGGAGCAGGGATCTCACTGCATCAGACAGACCAGGCTGCTGAGCATCTGCAACTGCCAAGCACAAAGAATTTCAGACAAAAATCAGGGTCACCTATTACAAACCTCCATGAGCTGGCTGGGACTTCACTGTGCCAAGCAGAACTTGGACTAACAATCCTTATTTTGGGAAAAGCAGGGCCCACTACTCACAGCAAGAAATTATTTGTGATTTTTGTTTTCCATCTGCAGCTGCCTCAACCATTCAGCTGGCAGTGATGTCTATGCACTGCTTGGCACATTCAGGAAGAGCCTCAAATGAGGCATAACCTTAAGCTGACCTTTAGCCCAAGGCTAAATCCTACTCTGGATGCATCACACACCCCTACACGAGCTCCAGGGGATGTGACAACGACCCAGCTATGACCAGGGGCAATCCCACATACTCACCCTAATTTGCTCTGTGAGCTTTAAAAAAGCAAATTATTTCTGGGAAACAAAGGAGGGTTACACTRAGCAGCTGCCTGTTCCCAGGCCTGAGTAACTAGGGCAAAGTTTGAGCCTGTTTCAAAATAGCGTTAATATTTTTAATGACCCATAAGCCCATTTTTAGAACAAAGCAAGGACTTTCTCCTGTCTGCCTCAGTTTCAGGAAAAGCCCGAGCCTCCTCCTTTGCCAGCTGAAAAATGTAGCTGTGGAATAGTCACCCATGGACTGATGTCACCACACAATGCTGCAGTCACTGGATGTAAACACAGCTTTCAAAGCAGTGAGGTTTTGTTGTATAAATASAATAAATAAATTTATTAAAGGCAGCTTGTTCTTTCCTAGTAAAAACCTGAAGCATTTCACTCTCTTAATTTCTTACTCGCATCATCYACCAGGCTGGCAAAGAGCCAGGAAATCCTCTAGGAATAAATAGGTGAACGTCTGTGGGGTACAGGGAATGAATTTGAGCTGTGGATGGGTGGCAGCAGAAGGAGGCTGATCCCACWGAGATCCACTTGGACGCTTCCAGATTCTTGCAGAGAAGCTCAGGAAGAGTTCGTCCCATCAGTGACACATCACATTTCCCACAGCCTGAGGGATGTGCCTCATTCCCTTGCAGGACCCGGGCTGTACTTGCCAGGATGMTGCTTTCTCCGCTTCCATCCGGCACGATTTGCATCCCCTCCTCCTGCTCYCAGGATGTGCAGGGAAGGCACCAGCGTGTGGACGTGTGTGCAATTCCCGACACGCACGGAGTCAGGGCTGACACGTCTGTCACAAGCTCCGCGAGACAAAGCTGAGAATGGCACCACATTCCCTGGCGAGTTTTCCCACCGCTTTACCAAGGACCTTCATTAACTCGCAGCTAAACACAACACCGATCAAATGAGCTTCTCCCATTTTTTCTCCCTCCCTCTATCCCAAAAAGCCCATCACCGGAGCAGACACTCCGTTATCCCAACGCTTCCTCCAGCATGCCTCCGAAGTGTTAATCATTGCCATGGGAAATCCTACGCTCATCTACACAAATTAGAATGTAATTTGTGTATCTAAACATCGCAGCTCAGCTCACCCGCTCCGCCTGAGGAGCCGGGATCCCGCCGGCACCCGTGAGTGAGCTCACATGGAATTACGACTCGGGAGGAAGCAGCAAATTACCCTCCTCAAATAACGGGAAATGGCTGGATAAAAATCTGATTTCCTACGGAACGGCGTGGCAGTGGCAGTGGGTGCAGCGATACATCACAGGCAGGCTGAAGGTGGGGGAGCCCCTGGCTGGGTGCAGCCCACCTGTGGGACCAGCCTGGGCTCCAGAGGGAAGCAGGAGCTGCTGGAGGATCCAGGCGCCTCTGGAGGGAAGCGAAGCCTTGCAGGAAGACAGCACAGAACTTCCTCCTGCCGTCACGGCGCTCCGCTCCCCGGCGCTGCTGCCCCGGCTCCCCCGGGATCGGGGGGCTCTGAGGGGATGGGTTTAAAATGGGCCCTGTCTGGAGGGTGACTCGACAACTAAATCCTACAGCTTCCACAAACGGGGGGAACCCTCTGGAGGGGTGACAAGCCAGGGGAGGCCTTGTAGCTCTGCCTGAGGGAGGTGGGATGAGCGGGATCCCCGCTCCGAGCTGGGGTGGTGGCTGAGGTGGCATCCCTCATGAGGGGCTGAGGGGACAGCAGGGCCAGGGCGAGAGGTGTCAGGGCATGCCTGAGGAGAGCCGGGGCAGCCCAAAGGCTCCCCAGGGAGCTGCCGGGGCTGTGTGGCCCCAGGTGAGTCCGGGGGTCCCGCTGCAGCCAGGCYGAGGGCGGTGACCAGCCCAAGCCGGGGACACCCCGCCTCAGGAGGCCCCGGCACGAGGGGCGCCCCGTGCYGCACCCCCGGTTCCCCTCACGCCGGCGGGGAACGGACAGACCCTCAGGGATATCCCCGGCCCCTCAGGGATAGCGCACGGGGGATCCCAGACACCCGTGTGTCCCCTCGGCACCGCGCAGCCCCCCGCCCCGCCCGGGCCGGCCGAACCCCCCGCCCGCGTCCTCCCGCCGCAGCCCCGCCCCGGCGCGGCCCGCGGCCGCCTCAGGCCCGGCATTGTCCGCGCTTCCCCCCGCTCCCCCCCGGTTCTACCGCCGCCGCCCTACCCCAGCTGCTCCTGTCCCGGCGGTTCCG
>CADDXX010001487.1:17088-39109 GCA_902810485.1 Alauda arvensis
CCGCACGCAGCCCCGGCCGCTCAGTGGCTCGCTGCTCCCCGGCCCCGCTGCCCCGCTTTTACAGCCCTCGGCCCGGGGCTGGCGGCTCGGCCCGCCCCGCCGGGGCGGGGTGTGCCCGGGACCGGCCCCGCTCGGGTCCCCCCCGTGCCCCCCGTGTCCCTTCCCACCCCTGCGCTGCGCCTCGGGGGCAGGGGATGCTTGGGAAGAGGGAGGCTCTGCAGGGATGCTCGAGTGATGCTTCTTACCCGGCGTAGCTGCTGTGGGACAGGKCAGGAATATCCTTGGAATGCTTTGCTGGGAATATCCCATCACTCTCATGAGCAATCTAATGTAAATGTAACTCATCCAGTGCTCCGTCCCCGCTGCCGCCCCAGCAARCACAAATGGATGTTCTCTTGTCCTTTCCCRTCTCTGCACGGATGAAAGTGTTCAYCCCACCTRGAAAGATGCTGCAGCCCCGGATTKGGGGCTCCCCTGYTGTCCCCAGGTTGTGGGGTCACCTGAGAGCCTCAGGCAGTGGCTGTGGGGCTTGGAGTTATATTTATGGCAATAACCTCTATCTTAAACTCATCACACCCTAAATATCATGGAATTCAGTGACTGATCTTTTAGAGCAGCAGAGCTGTGGCTCAGCACGAACTTCTCATTAACTCCTCAGACAGAGGTGCTAATTTCTCAGCACGAATTTCTCATTAACTCCTCAGTCAGAGCATTTTCTGCAGCCCCTCCACAGAAAGCTGAGTATTTGCTGCTTCCTCCAAGTGAGCTCCTGCAGTGTCATATTTTTCCATGTCCATTKTCCAAACCTCTCACAGAGCTCAGGAAACATATTCCAGCTTTCTCATCCACGTTCTTGTTGGGTTTTCCTCCCTTAAACTGACCCTCTTGTTCTTTTTCTACCGTTCTCTCAACTTATCCCCTTTTCCTTTTYCCACTGAAAACTGAAACAGTTCTCCGTCCTTTTGCAGTCCTACTCCTTCCTCGGGTGAAATCCCTCATTTTTACCACATTTCTTGTCTTCTTCACCTTTTCAAAGTGTCCTTGTCCTTATCTGTGCTTTGGCAGGAGATTWCCAATGTGTTGTGAGAACATTAAGCACATGATTTATAATTGGAGTGAATCAGAATAAGATTTTGCTAGCCTGTGTCTGATATTACATGTGACAGGGATATTCCYTCCACATGGGATCTGTCAGCACTGCCACTCTGCATTTAACAAACTTCCAGGGATTAGCTGGCTTGGAGTGCTCTGCTCAGCTCCTACCCCAGTGAGTATCTAGGAAATGATGAATTCTCTCTTGACTTTTAGATCAAATAGGCAATATCGATGTTTTTCTGTATAATAAACAATGTAGATTAGCATTTTTATAATGAGAGTGGAAGTAAAACAAACTACAAGCAGAATTCCTCAACTTAAAGATGAACATTGAAGAACTTAAAGATGCTTGGAGCTGGAGAGTTGAACTTTTTGGAGGGGAAAACAGTAAAATAGCAATGCAAAATATCCTTTCTAATGCAAACTGAAGTGCATTCTCATTGCTATCTTCTCCATTTGTTCTGGTTTGGATGTCTCTCCACTTCCCATCATTGCTTTTCAGTGTTTTATTGGAAACAGAAAGATGAACCTCAAAATCCTCACCCCACAGTTAATACTGAGTAAGTTCTGAAGGAAAAATCTCCCATTTATTTTCCTTYCTGGCACAGGGGATGGCAAATTATTCCTACATCAATCTTCCCAGCTCCACCTTTCTCGAGGTGAAAATAAGCACTGGAGAGCAAAYTGCCAGTTCTGCAGCACAGAGGAGTTTAATTACATATATTTGAATGTCTGAAAGATCTGAACTTTATTTGTATTTCTATAATTAATCAGTGTCTCTCTCCACTATTTCACTTTTTTGCTGGAAGTGTGCAATGCTGAGGGAGCGCAGCTCCAAGGAGCTTTGGTGGCTCTGCAAATCCACTTTCCACARCAGGAAAAGGATGGCACAAACAGCTACTTCTTTTAAAGGTACAAACAGTGCACCTTCTTTTAAAAACATCAAAATTTTTTTAGCTGTCTTTTCATTTTGGAGAAAGAAAACAGCTCCATGGGCTGAACGTGGAATAAAAAAACCCATCGTCAGCTCGGCTGACACGCTTCAAAAAAAAACCCCCCAACTTTGTTTTTAATGAATTTTTGAATCTAAAAGGTGAAAAAACAAAAAGGATAAAAGAAAGAAATAGCCACCATAGGGTGCTGAGGGAAATGCTGAACACAGTAAGCACCTTTCATGACAAAGAACACAAATAGCCAGCAGATCTGCTGTCAATAGCGAGCCCTGGGCCCCCTGCTTTCACCAGTTAATACCGAGGCCCCCTCTGCCCCCAAAGCCTCCCTGGTAACAATCACAACGTTCAAATGTTGACATGCTAAGCACATTTGGAAAAAAACCCATGTCTGCATTCCCCATGGATGGTGCAGCATCAGTGTCTAACACCTAAAGGGCAGCAAAAAGGGACAAAGTGACCTTCTCATCACCTCACCCCCTGCCCWGTTAGTTCTCTCTTCATWTTCCCTTTATTCTTCATATTCCTGYCAGTGGGGCTGGAGCAAATATTGGTATTTGCAGCCCACCAGGCTTCCTGTATCCATTGGGAAATGTTTAGGAGTATCTCTGCTAGGGAAAAAAAAAGATCTTTGTGGAGAGGTGTTTGTGTCATGCTCCTTCATCCCCTGCTGCATCTTTGTCATGGGTTGTAAAGAGCAGCACTGATTGGATAAATGTGTCAGGAAAGTGAAATTTTGGAAAAGGGTGGAAAAAATGTGTTAGGAAAATGAAATTTTGGGGAAAAGGTGGAAAAAGTAGTGTCAGGAAAGTGAAATTTTGGGAAAAAAGTGGAAAAATGGTGTCAGGAAAGTAAAATTTTGGGGAAAGGCTGGAAAAAGGTATCAGGAAAGTGAAATTTTGGGGAAAGGGTGGAAATAAATATAATAATTTGCTGCTGGGGAGAGATACCAAGAGATGTAAAGGAAAATTCAGATTATTGTACTGAAGGTTCTGAACCCTCATCTGAAGAGAGCGGTGAGAGGCAGACAAGGATCAGCAGATTTCTGGAATGAAAGCCTGAAATTTGCTTGTCTGGAAACACACAATTTTCACATGGAACCTGACATCCTTTCCCTTCTTTCAGGCAGCTGCCTGGGGAGGGTTTGGGACMTGGCAGAGCAGTCACAGAGCTTTTTGTTGTGCCAGTTTTGGCCAATTTACAAGGCCAGTTAATCCTGACATGAAAAAGGGCAGCATCCATCACATCCTGTGCCCTGAGTCACACCAGCAGCTCTCAGGCTGCCTGTGGACACCTCTCCCCTGGCTTTTTTAAATTCTTTTTTTAAAATAAGACTCCACAATAAATGATCCTGAAGCAGAAATAAATTYCTATCTGTACTACAACCCCTGTGCGATGGGGTGCACACACCCACCAGTACTTTGTTTAGGGGTTTTCAAATGAAAAGGGCTGAAAAGCTTTTGAAGTTGGCTTTTAAATTTTGCCCAGAAATTCATTTCTGTATGAATGTTCCTGGAAAACTGGGAGTTTTCCTGGAAAATTGGGAGCTGTTCCTTTGCCTGCTGTCCTGGCACTGGGACTGTTCCCAAAGCACTGCACTGTGCTCGTGTTACTCTGAACYGATTTAGCATTTGCAACACCCCGAGGAGAAGAAAAGGCTTAATTTTGTCCGGTTTGKTCATGGAGAAAAAAGTGGTTGGTGGGTTTTGTGCTGGAATTGCAAGGCAGAGGTTGTGGGCACAAGTCTGATGCGTTCAGTTCCCTAAATCCCTAAAAGGCTCCTAAATCCCAGCTGTAAGAAAGCAAAAACATCTGTATGACACCCCTTAGGGAGTTAGGGGTGCTGTATCTGCACACCAAATTTTCCCTGAGAGATAATGTCAAAATTAAGGAATTAACATTTCCCTGGCCAGGTCATTTTCCTCGCTGTTGCCGCTGGGATTTTCAGCCCTCATTGAAGTGTTACTGGTTTTATTGAGGATGAAAAGGRCTCTTGGAAAATTTAATAGCACATGGTTTAGGTGGGAAAGAGTCACGGTGAGGGCTGGGAAAGATGCGATGCCGATGAATTTGATGTGTGCGTGTCTGGGTGCTATAAAAGACACCAGGAGTGGTTACACTCACAGGACTCCGCGCATGGGTAAACATTGGATTTTAAGGTACTTTCGCGACAATGATTTGCCTTTGTCACAGCTAACAGCGGCTAATTGACAATCTGGGTGATTTCAGACAAAAATAAAACCATCTTTTGTTTGAAACACGCACAAAAGCTGTGTCGAAGAGGTGTTTCCCATCGCCGGCATTGGTGGTTCAGTGGTAGAATTCTCGCCTGCCACGCGGGAGGCCCGGGTTCGATTCCCGGCCAATGCAGCCGATCTTTTCCCGCCTCTTTTTTTGTTTCGAGTTCCTTATTTCTCCTTCCTTTTCCGCTTCCGTCGCGGCCGCCGCATCCTCCCTCAGCCCCGGCGGGCCTCGCCGCGCCGTTCCCCCGCCGTGTCCCGCCGTGTCCCGGGGGCAGCGGCGCGATCCGCGGGCAGCACAAGATGGAGGTGTAAGGACGGGCCTGAGGGGGGAGCGCGGGGCGGCCCCGGAGCCACCGTGCCGTGCCCACAGCGGGGCTGCGGGGCCTCTCCGTGGGGTTTCTGTGGGGTAAATCTCTGTGCGGTGTGTGTGGGTACATCTGTATGTGGTGTGTGGTGTGTGGGTACAGCTGTGTGTGGTGTGTGTGGGTACATCTGTGTGTGGTGTGTGAGGGGGGTGCCTCCATGTTGGCCTGTGCGTGAGGGTGCAATGAATCCCTGAGGGCACAATGAATCCCTGAGGGCATTGTTGCCCCCAGCAGTGAGTTCAGGCCATCTGCTCAATGTTTGAAGGGTTTATTTGGTTTAAAACTCCTGCCGGACAAGCTGTTGGGGAGAAATGCGGCTTGAATCCCGCTCCTGTCTCCTCTTGTCTCCTCCCGCTCCCTCGGCACTGGGACAGGCAAAACGGGGAATTTTTCATTATTCCCGTGAAATYTTCAWTATTCCYCRYATTGTGTAGGAGCTGGAAATGCTGSAGGAARAGCCCTGAGGGGTTTGTGCCAGCGGTTGCAAACAAARTAAGAGAGTCGGAGTTTTGTCGCTGTTTCAGGGCGTCCTACCGTGTGTTACAGGCACAAAACTATAGAATTTGGACCTATTTTGAGGCTTAAAAATATCCCGAGTTTTGTGGAGCTGGATAAATTTCTAGTTTTAATTTAATTTTAATTTCTCTAATGGGTGGGGGCACTCATGGGATGTATCCCCCAAAGTCACTGAGCTGCAGCTGTATAATCCAGGGATGCTTTATTATCATTAATCATTATTATTATCATTAAATTCTGTGCTATGAGCATGAAAATCGAAAGTTGATAAAAAATATGAAACTTCTGCTGAAGTACAGGTTTGTATGACAGTCTTAATACGAGTAGCAGCCTGCAGAGAAATGAGATGTCCTGGCTGTTGTACACTGAGAAAGATGCTTTTGATACCATTAATAAAAAATCAGTGATGCTTCTCACACATCCATTAAACATTTATTAATCTTCTTTTGATTGGGAAGGRAAGCTTTGCAATTCTCCAAGTTCTTACAATAGATTTTTCTTACCGGAATTATTCTGTATGTCTTACCAGAATTATGTGTTATTAGAGAAAAGAACTGTCAGAAAACTGTGTGGCTTAAAAATACAACATGTGAAACAGCACACTTAAAAATAGGAATTATTCTGTATGTCTTACCAGAATTATGTGTTATTAGAGAAAAGAATTCTCAGAAAACTTGTGTGGCTTAAAAACACAACACGTGTGAAACAGCACACTTAAAAATTGGAAGTGTCAGTGATATTTGTAAAGGTGTGATGCCCTGTACTAAGATTTTTTGGTTTATATATAGCCCTACTCAAGAGTATTTTGGTTTAGACTAAAATTTGGGCAAATATTAGCTGTTGAAACACTCTAAAGTGTTTATATTTTTGGTGTTACCATGAAAACTTTTACCTTTCCGCTTAAGTATGAGTCACATAAAAATTAAGCAAAGTGCTGAGCTGACTCCTTAAAAATATACATTAGAACCCCATTATTCAGAATTCCTTGTTTCCTGACTGTAAAATCGGTAGTGAATCAGRACKGAAGGGAATTTTATTTCTAKTKCARATTTTCAGTTTATAATTCTGCTATTCCAGCACCACAGAGCTTTGAGACTTGAAGAGTTGAGATTGATTTGTCGGCAGAAGTGGGGGAAAAAAAGTATTTTTGTGGACAGGAGTGAAAAAGGGAAGCAGTTGTCTTAAATGATTTCATCCTTAACCTTTTTGTAGCCTCGTTTGCGCTTATTTCACCCCGTCTCAGCCGCAGAATTCCGCACCTCACTGCGCCCATAGAATGTCTTTGATCCGCGGGGATTTCTGCAGGGCCCGGCTGAATGCGGCCGTTCTGAAGACTCGCATTGACCTCCCCACAAAAGGCACATGTTGGTTGGTAAAACATGAATGAAAACCTAAACGCGTGCCTGAGCTCACTCGCTGAACTTTTCACTCGGGTCAGCGAAATGGAAGTGGGGAGTTCATCTCAGCGTATTTTAGGAGGTGCTTTTCATTTGACAACAATGCGAGAACCTGTGGAAGTTTGTGGATGCATTTACCGTGTGAAAGTGATGAACGTGACAGTTCTATTCAGGCCATTCGTGGTGCTTAACAACACATTGTACCTTTTTTTTGTTGGTTCTTTTTCCTAAGCTGCTGCACAGACCTGAGAAAGGCCTTTTTATTTTTTTTTTTTTCCTTTTGTATGGAAACTTTCTGCTGTTGTGGCTGCTGACTGCTCAGCAGAATGTGTTGTTCAGGGGATAGAGGATGTTCTGGGGCAGCTTTTCCCCCTCTTTTTACTTGAAATATATTAATTTATAATTAYCCAGGAGGAATAAAGGCACTGTGTGCTTGGCTCTGCAGTCACCCTGGCTAAGGATTCTTGCTTCATGGGGACTGAGGAAATGAAAAATGGGAAACTCAGCTTTGCTCTTCTAATATTGGGACAGGCACATCAAGATGAGAAGAATAAATAAAGAGGAAATGCAATAAATTGGGGTTTTTTTCACTCAGTACAACACTTRAAAATTAAAGCCATCTTTGTATCTATACCCACACACGTGTCCTTGGTACTAAAATACTCAGGGTGCTCTTGACTGATGAAGAAAATAGTGCTTGTAATCTGAATTATTTTTCCTATCAGTGTTTATTTGAATAAAATGAGAGGCATTTTTTCTAAGGAAGAAGCAAAGCAGTTTGGTTTGAGTGTGTGAAATTGGTTGTGTGAGTAAAAACAGGGTGACTGAGTGAAAGCACTGTGTTGTACAAGTGTATTATGGTTTATGGGGCAAACTGTGCAAAATATATTCAGTTTTTATGTCATAATTTTACTGACAGCATGGAAAATACCTTCCAGAGATGGCAATTGTAGAATCACCAAAATAAGGTGTTTTGGGGCTTTTATTTTTTTAACTTYATGTTCTCTTAGTGTCTGTGACTGGACAAAGAAAAGCTTCAAACAGTTTCATTTAGAACACAGTTAAATGTTTTCATTTTTCCTTTTAGGGTAGATGCAAATGCTGCATTGCTGAGTAACTTTGAGGTAAGTTTGTCCTCATTCTGCTTTGAAAGCAGCAATTCCAAGCTGTCACCAGTCCCTTGTATCATCTTTGGAAGCTGAAACCTGGCAGTGGCAATCAGCAAAACCTGCAGGGGATTCACTCTTCCTTGCATTTGGTTACTTCTCAAGAAAAAAGCTTTTTAAAGAAGATTTGGAAATGGTTTTGCTGGTAATGGGTACTGCAGTATTGTTTGGTCTTGAGATCATTCCAAAGTGGGTGTTTTTCTCTCATTTTAAGGGGAAGTGGAAAGAAGTGTTGTGTCCTTGTTGGTTTAATTTAAGCCAGGTAATGGAAATATTTTGCTTTGCTGATGAATACAATTTTTGGAACAGTTTTAGTGACCCAAGTGGTTTTGTCTGTATTGTTGTRTTGCTGGAGCTGCTTTTTATTGCAGCTGTTTCATTCTCAAAGTGATCTTCAAGTGTTCAATCCTGAGCTGCCTCTGTCTGCAAAGAGCAGGGCAGGCATCTGGTGAGTGTTCCTGAGGCATCTGGAAAGAGCTCTCTGAAATTCCCTCTGAGAAATCAATGATAGCATGTCAGCCAAACTGGTGTTCAGTCCCTGGCTGATAAAAACATGTGAAAAAAATAGCAAATATCATTTTTAAAGTACTGATTCCCTCACAAGTACTGATTTCTTTCCATTTGCTGCACTTCCCAGCTGCAGTCCCACTGGCAAAGCTCTGTAAATCAGGAATTTTGCACACCMAGTTCCATCCCTGCAGATTTCTGTGAGTTTCTTGTCCTTGTGTGTTTGCTGTCCAAGCTCTCAGCCTGAGCTTTCAGCATTAACAGGTGTTCCTCTTCCATAGGAGTGGGAAGTGATTGAGGGTTTGGAGCTGATTCTGCTCATATTTCTCACTGTCTGGAAATGTTTGGTTCTTGTTTCTCTGCACTTGTCAGTTTGGAATTCCCTGGGCTGGATCTTGAGTGAAGCCAGGTGAAAATGAGGGTGAGAACAGTGAGAAGTGCTCAGTGGCTTTGCTCTGGGTACTGCAAACCCTGAAGCAAAACATATGAGTGGAAAAAAATCCCACTCATCTGTTTAAAATAGTCACAGCTTTAAAAAATTTTACATTAAAAAAAAATTACATTTACATCCTTATTCATCACTCTGGGATGAATTTCACATTTCTCATTTCAGCTGCTGGTCCATCCACTGAAACAGCCACACATTTTTTGTTGTTTGGCTGGTAGGAATTCCCTGTTCATTTCTGATTTCCTGCAGGTCAGATGCTCTCAGATGCTCTAAACCATTTTCTTTTTCCCCTTCAGGTGTACCAGCTCCTCACTGATCTCAAGCAGCAGCGTAAGGAGAGTGGCAAAAGCAAGCAGAGCTCTGGGCAGCAGAATCTGAACACCATCATGTATGAGGTGAGCAGCACTGTGAAATCCATTCACCTGTTGGCTCAGGCTCCAATAAACCACATCCTCAGGGTTGGGTATTAATTATTTGCTATCAAATTCCCCTAATCCACACCATCATAAAATGTTTTATCTGCCACTTTTCTGTGGCCAGGTTGTGTTAGGCAGCTGCTGCTCTTAAAACCTAGAAAAGGATTTCAACATTTCAAACCCCCTGGTTTTCAGCTGTTTAGTTTTGTTAGGATTTCTTTTTTTTTAATTCTAAGTATTCATTTTAAGGAATATTTTTAATTCTGAGTATTCCATCCTTTTAAGACACAGGGCAGAGCATCTGATGGATTTGTGATATCACCTGTTATGATAATGAAGCTGATGATTTCAAGGCTGAGGCACAGATTACATGGCCCTTCTTCATTAACAGAATTCAATTAATAATTCCCAGCCCAACCAGATCATTTAAATTGGTTTTTTGATCCAAAGAAAAGCCAAACCACAGGTGCAGATGACATCACTTGGATGCCAGGTCTGGAATAAACATTTCTGGGAAGGAATTCTAAAATCTTGTAAATACAAATATCAAATTTTAAATTAATTAGCAGCTTCCCAGAGCAGTGAGAATTGTGTGTGTGCAGGAGAACTGCATGGGCAGCACCATGACTGACAGGCAGCTGAAAGCACTTTGCCTTTGCTTGCATGAGTAATTCTGTTGAGCCCTGAAACTCATGTGGATAAGATCTGGCCTAGGCTTTGGTTTTGTTGTTAGTTCTGGCTTTGTTTGAAAAAGGTACAGAGGTTGTCATTCCTAAGCTTTGCATTCAACAAAACAGGGGCTTACCAAAAGTGGGAATTAAATCTTCATGGAGACTGGCAGTCTCTTCCTGCACCTCTGGGAAACAGCTGAGGAGGATCCTGTGAGGGAATTTTGTCAGGATGCACCTGAAATCTTGAATTGCTTTGTTCTCCTGTGTGTTAAATACCTATGGGATGCTTGGGGGTGTAGCTGGTGCCAGTTCTGGGGGTGTTTTCTGTGTTTGACTGAAAGAAAAGCAGAATTTGATTTTACAGGGCTGTCTTTGGATTTCTTCACAAGCTCCCTGCAGACCTGGATCCCTTTGCACTCCATGAAAGGAGCTTGGTTTTTCTGTATATTTGGTTTTTTCACTGATTTGAAATTGCCAAAAAAAAGATGAGCTTGGAAAAGAAATGACTCCTGTGAAATAATTCCATCACATGACAATACAATCATTTCATTTCAGTCACTGGTGGTGAATAACAGCTTCATTTTGTCTGGAAAAGGCTTAAAGAAAGGAATAATAAGTTATAATTCTTTCCAACTCTTCGTTTTGGGGTTTAATTCAAGCAACAATAAATATTTAGGAAGATTTTTTAAGTCACTGCCAGTGAAAAGTCAGCTGTGAACTGGAGTTTTTGTGGGGTTTTAATCAACAATTTGTTTTTTTAATCAGGTCAGATTCCTTTGTGTAATGTAATTCCATTACCCACCTGCTCAATGTTGTTATTTTAAATAAAGCACATAAATGGAACATTATGCTGTCAAAGTCAGTTGAGGTTGGTGGGTTTTACATGGAAAAAATTAATCAAAGTTTAATTGTCTCTTAATTTTTAATAGCAAAATATCCTTGTTTTCATAACAAGCCACTTAATCTGCTTCTATCAGCTTTAAATTGCCAAAAATGCAGGTAAAGGATAAAAACAAAGATAGATCAGAGATGTTAAAGAGGGATTTCTGGGCTGGCAGTGAGAATATTCCTGGCACTGAGCACATGAAAACTTGGGTTTAGGGATGAATTCACCTTTCCTGTGTGCTTTTAAAAGACAAAAACTAAACAGGGAGCAAACCAAGGTAGCAAATGTCTGCACAAACAGCAAGAGCAGAGCTAAAACTCAGTCCTTTCCTGTGTTTTTCAGCTTGCAATGTTGGGCTTTGAACAGCTCAGATAAAGTTGATTTCCAAACCTGAATTGATTTTCCAGTTTTTCTCAGGGCTGAGGAGATTTTTCAGAGTACTCGTTCCATACACAGCAGGTAGAACAAGTGTTAAGTGTGAAATAATCCATATTTTCTTTCTGTCCCTTGCAGACACTGAAGTACATCTCAAAAACACCCTGCAGGTACCAGACTCCTGAGACTGTCAGGGAGTTCCTGGCTGCTATGAAAGACCACAAATTAACCAAGTAAGTGGGGCTGTGCATTTGCACAGGAAATAAAAACTCAATCCATGCTGACAAACTGATCCCTGTGCACAGTGTGATGATCTGATTCATGGATTTTAACTCTTTTCTGCCATTATTCAAATGCTCAGCCAAACACCTTTTCCTTCACTCAGGGGTGAGCATTTCCATCTTCTCTTTTAACACAGAAAAACTCCAATTTTCAGCCTGCAGGGTTCCAAGAGGAGATGAGGATCCATTCCCTGTCAGGCTGTGATTGCTGCCCTCAGCACTAGGCTGTGCTCATGGATGGGAGAATCCCCAGCAGGGGACAGAGAGCAGCCAGGGAAACACCAGGAACTGAGGCACAGCAGAGCTTTGAATCCAGGGGATTCTTCTTTTCCCTTCCCCAGCCCTGCAGGGTGTCAGGCTGCACGTGATGTCTGTGCTCCAGTGAGAGAACTGGTAACAAAATTCTGCAGTTCCTGGAAAGTCACCTCAAATCATCACTGATTTTTTCCACTCACAAGTACCAGGTTAACAGAGCAGCATCCATTTTGTGATGGATTTATCTCATTAGTGTTACAGACACCAAAAAAAAGCTTCCTAAAAGGCAGATTTTAAAAAAGAAACACCAATGGGTGCAAACAAATATTCCAGAGTCATCTCAGGAAGCTGCCTTGCTAAATGGAGCAAATTCAAAGCCTGATATTTCCCTGATGTACTTAAGGTCTGGTAAATCAGTTTTTCCCATAGTTTTTAATCATTACTTTGATAAAATTCAAACTGTAGAACTGAGATTTTTTTTTTAAACTAAAGCTCTGAGTCCACAGAATGAATTTTATTATTACCTTGTTGAGGCCTCAGGCTTTGGCTGAAGCTCCAGCTCAGTGAGCCATGTTGTACTTGGAAATAGAGTTTGCCACTAGCAGCTAATTTTCCAGTTTTACTGCTGGAATGGCTTCATATTTGTAAGATCTAATGAACTGCATTGCTTGAAAAGCACATTTGTGAAGCTGGAGCTCTGTAATTATGGTTCAGTGAGAACTGGCTCTGCTTGTGCTGCTTCCTGTTACTGATAGCCCAGCTTGGATCTAATTTTGGGATAACCAAATTTCCAATCACTGCATATTATTATAATATTAAAAAAAAAACTGGTCAGGAACATTGCCCTTTTTTTGTCTTTAAATCAACACAGTCAAGGGAAGTGTTGAGCTGAAAATCTTCAGGACTTGTAGAGAGTATTTTCCCTTATGACTGCCAAAAGCTACAACAGATCCAAACCTCTGCAATATTAAAGGCTGAAGGGTTTGCTTTGTAATTTTTGTCTCCTCCAGAGCTTTCAAAGTGAATATTCAGCAGCATGATCACAGAGATTTTAAGATTATCCTCAGCTTTTCCAGTGAGAATCCCTGTGGAGGATCTCAGCACCCACTGGGGCTGTGATTTCCCATCTTGGGGAAGCCCTCCCTCAGCCAGACGCTGTGCCCAGGATCCAGCATGGATTCAGGACCATGGGATTTGTGTTTCCAGCAGCAATAAAACCCCTGCTTGTGTGTCCAGCTGTTCCTTCATGGTTTTCCTAGCAGCTCTCAGACAGCCACTCCTGAGGATGGATTTGCTCAGGCACAGATGTTTGAAGGGGTTTTTTAAAGCTCTCTCTGCTGGATCTTGGCACTGTTCTCTCCTTACCCAGAGCTCTTGCTGGAAAAACACTCTGGGAGTTCAGCAGATTAAAAAAAAAGGGGCAATACCAACACACAGAGGAGATTTTGGTTCAAATAGAAACTGCAGAAGTTTGCTTAGTGCTGACAGAAAATGGTGCATTTTGTGTGAATTTCCACAAGAGCATGGAAGTATTTGTATTAGTATTTAGAATGGATGTATCAGTGTAGGAATGTGCTGTCTGTTCTGTGATCCTGAACATGACCCAGAGGTGGTTTTTGTCTTGTAGGATTTGAATGTTTTTTTTAGGATTTTTAGGATGGAACTCAACCTCCTCACTCATCCTCACCTCAGACCCATTTCCCTCCCCATAAGTGCACAGGTTTGTGTCCCCTGAGCTTTTTGTGTGTGTCCCCAGACCCAGTGCAGAACATTTTTCCATCCTGGAGAAGCTGCTCCTGGCTCCAGCTGAGCCCCAGAACTGCAGGATGTGGCTCAGCCCCACAGCAGGAATTGCCATGGGGGGATTTGTACAGCTCCTGTACAAGTCTGCAGCATTAACTCTGATCATGGAATCTTGCTTTAATGGGAGAAAATTGCTTTCAGCTGTCACTCATCTCTTGTGTGGAATGAGCAGCTCTCATGTTCCAAACTGGCCCTAAAATCCAGGCAGGGCAGGGGAAATGCAGATTTTGGGGGCAGTGAAGCTGAAAATGTTCTTCACCTTCTGCTGGGATGAAGGGACAGTTCCCCTTTTTATTGAACAAGCAGCAGCCTGCCATCATGCTGCAGGAAGTGTAAGGATGAATTCATGGCAGCTGGAAAAAGTTCATTTTTACTTTTTGGATTTAATGGAGCATGAACTAAATGCAGGCTCAGGTCTGTGCCCAGGCCAGACTCTGCAGTCAGGGCTGGTCCTAATGCATGGCTGCCTTACTTAAAGCTGATCCCTGGTGAAATTGGGGTTAGTCAGGTTTTAATTTGTGTGTGTGCTGCCAGGAAATTCCAGGTACACACAGAGCCTGATCCTAACAGTGAATTTTTAGGATCAGACACAGAGCCTGATCCCAGCAGTGAATTTTTGGGATCAGACACAGAAAACCTGATCCTAGCAGTGAATTTTTAGGATCAGACACACAGAGCCTGATCCTAGCAGTGAATTTTTGGGATCAGACACACAGAGCCTGATCCCAGCAGTGAATTTTGGGGATCAGACACACACAGCCTGATCCTATCAGTGAATTTTTGAGGATCAGATACACAGAGCTTGATCCTAGCAGTGAATTTTTGGGATCAGTGTTAAAAAGGTGCTCAAACCTCTGCCTTCTGCTATTGCTGAGGGCTGAGCAATCCAGTTCCCTATTAAATGAAATTTAGAGTCATTTTGGGAGTGTTTTTCATTGCTTACCTCCCAATTCCCCATTACCATGTCTGAAGATCATTATGTTAATTAGTGCTCAGGCTGCACAAGCAGCTCTAGATGAAATACAGCATTTATTCAGCTTTTGGGCTTGTTTTTTGCACCCTGCTGCTCCTTCCTTTGTGTTGTTGTGCATCATTTTCCAGTGGGGAGCTTTGCTGATCAAAAGCAGCCAGGAATCCTTCAGATTGCACATCTGAATGTGTTAATCACTTGTAAATTCTGCCTCATTCTTCTTAAAAACTGCAAACACCCTGAAATGATGCTTTTAGGATCTGTTTGGCCTGACTGTAAAATTTCTGTCTAGCCCTGATGAGTTGGAGTGATGTTCAGAAGCAAAAAGGAGGGGTGACTTTTTTTTTTGTTGTGCCCTTTATTTCTTCAGGAAACAGGAGCAGCTGCACTAATTGATTGTTTTAGTCATGATGTGTAATTGGTGTTAATTTATTTCTGTGCCAGGAATCTCCCTGGGATAAACTCAGCTCTACCTGCTTGAAAACAGCTCTGGGGAAATCAGGTTGGCATTTCTCAGCTCAGGCATGAAATGGCTTTTGCTGTTTGAGCCTTTTTATTTGGATCCTTTTTATTTGGATCCTCTTTATCTGGAGTTCTGCTGGCAAGGAATTTCAAGGGTGTTACTTTGAAAAGGAGAAGATGAGGAAATTTATTTCATAAAAGCCAAGTGATGTGCTTTGTGTGGAGGAGTGGTGGAGCTGGAGGATTGGGGTGTGTCTTTCTGCAAAAGAGAAGGAAGAGTTGTTGGAGCAGACTGATCTCAGGAGTGGCATGTGAGGGAAATTTGGGTAAAATATGAATTCACCACAGTCTGTCCTTGGGAGGAGGAGGAGGGAGGAGGTTTTTACAAGGAGGAAGGAGGTTTTTACAAGGATAAAGAGGATTTTCCAGCACAGAAGCTGTTGGAGAGCTCTGGAAGCTGAGGCACCAACACTGGCTTGGCCAGGGAGCAAAGCAAAGAGCACTGAAAGCTCTGTGCCTCCATCAGGCACCAAAACAGGGAATTTCCCAGCTCTGGAGGAAAAACCTGTCAAAAATCCAGCTGAATTGGCCAGATTTTTATAGAGTAAAGATATTATTTGATATTCTCTCCTCAGCAGTGCTGCCTTCAGCTTTGCTTTTACACCAGTGAGTTTTATCTCTCATTGATTCCTTAAATCCCCTGCATACATGGAGAGCATTTGAGTGCTCATCTCCTGTCATTATGGGGGTTTTTATGACAGATGGCAGCAGTTATAAACACCTCACCTTTCTGCCATAAAGTGCTCTGAGCTCAGAGCCAGATCCAGCCTCGTGTTGGGAACACCAAACAGATTTGGGGGATTGACAAGGGAGGGGGATTCCCTGCTTCCCATCCCCACTGGGAACCTATTTTGGCTCTCCAAAAGCAAAGCAAACTAATAATAAATCAATCAATCAATAAACAGGAGGATTTCCTGCAGTTTTCTATTAGGAATTGTTAATATCTCACAAATTCTCTGATGAAAACTCACCAGCTTTTCTGCTCAAGCTGGAAGTGATGATTAAAATGGACATTTCAGCTGGATCATCCAGCAGAGCAGTGGCAGAGGCCATTTGAGGTGGAATTGCATCTCTGAGGTATCTCCAGACACACAGGAAGGGTTGGTTGTAAACATGGAGTGATTTGTGTTCTCTTAAAAGCTGTGAGGTTTCCTTTCTGAAAAACCCTCAGGGAAAAACCCTCCAGAATCCATTTAAATATGCTTTAAACCCTCCAGAATCCATTTAAATGTGCTTTAAATCCTCCAGAATCAGGTTAAAAATGCTTTAAACCCTCCAGAATCAGGTTAAAATGTTTTAAACCTTCCAGAATCAGTTGAAATATGCTTTGAACCCTCCAGAATCAGGTTAAAAATGCTTTGAAGCCTCCAGAATCCATTGAAATATGCTTTAAATATGCCCTATAAATAGTAATAAATGCCAAGATTTTGTTTTTTCCACATTGTAGTTCCATACAATTTGGAAACTGGAACTTTATATTTGCAGTGAGCTAAAAGGATGAACAAATTGCTGCCACTTGATGGGATTGGAGCTCTTTAGGTATGAAAGTTGTTCTTGTGGTTGTGTGTTCATGGCAGAGGTTTTGGTGAGTTGTTCAATGGATGTGCACAGCTAATTAAGCAGTTAATTAATGCTTGCACAGTAATGATCTGAGGGGTCTCTGCTTGCCAGCCTGGTCCCCAAATTCCCAAAATACCCCAAATTCTGGATTCAGCCACACTGCAAAGCCAGGCAGGATGGTTCCTGGCAGTGCCATCTCCTCCCTGGGGTACCAGCAATGTGTTTGCACCCTCAGAGCACCCAGTAATGTGCATTTTCTTCCCCTCTGCTTTTGGCAGGGCAGAAAAGCTGCAGCTGCTGAACCACAGGCCTGTGACTGCAGTGGAGATCCAGCTGGTGAGTGACAGTGCCTGGGCCTGCTCACAGCTTCACTGGGAGCTGCTTTCACCTTGGAGAGCAGTGAATAATGGCTTTGGCATGGGCCAGGCAGTGAATGGATCCCTTAATGCACATTTTACATCCTCTCAGAGCCCTCTCAGCTTCTCCACCTCTCTTTGCTTCAGGGGCTCACATTTAAAATGCCCAGTGCAGCCATTAAAGGTGATTTATGAAAGGATTGCAAACAAGAATGTGTTTAATCTTCTTGCTGTGCTGCTCTGTGGTGGGATGCTTTCTTTTTTTTTTTTTGACATCTTCCCTGGTTGTTTTAATGGCAGAGTTACACTCAAATCAAACATCCTGAAAAGGAATGAGCTCAGTAATGCAGGATGAGAAGTGGGTATAAACTTCCTGATGGAAGGAATAATTCATTCTAAGAATAATTCAGCTGTAAAGAGGGACTGTCACTAAATAGAAATGGATGCTTCTCTTCTCTCAAGCATCTCAGGAGTACAAACCCCTGTGGAAATGAATGGTTACAATCAGGATATTATTTCAATAAGGATCTCTTGCATTAAGAACATCTGTTTGCAATCTCCCCCTGGAACCAAGCTGAGGGGGAGCAGCAGCAGATTTTGGTGCAGAAAGAGGGCAGGATTAAAGAGGGACCAGTAGGAGTATTTTAATTCTGTCACCAAGGAGCAGGGAGCAGAATGCTGAAGGCTCCTCAGAAGAATGATTCCAGCTGAGGAATTCATGCTGTGCTCTGTGCCTGGGGAGATCAGTGGCCAGCAGCAGCTTGAAGGCTCTCAGTTAGTCAGAAACCAGGATTTGGAGCCTGTCTCACACCTTTGTCAGCTTGCTGTGCTTAGACAGATTTATTTTATTGCCTTCTGCAGGCTTTTCTTCCCTTCTTTAAATGCAAACATCTTTTGTTCTCTCAATGACTGCATGGCTGTGTCTGCCTCTTCCCTCCTGTCCTACCTGCTTCACTGTTACCCTACTCACCCATAAAATACTGCAAATAGTTTGCTCCTCTGTCAAGTTTGAAGAAAATAAGAATTTTGGGCCTTTCTATTAGAAGTCAGCTTTCTGTTGAGAGCCATATTTTAGATATTCCAAATTTGGTAGTGTCAAAGTTAAATAAAACTCACTGAAACTTAGAGAGCACAGACACAAGATTGGAGTTCAGTGTCAGACCATTATTGATGGATCTTCTCATGTGATCTAAAACAACTTCTCTAATGATCTGAAATAACTTGGGAAGGGTTGAACGTCTCTGCATTTTGGGGCTGGCCTGAGTTTGTACCCTCATGGAAGTTCTGGGGATGCAGTTCCTGCTGTTCCATTGGGATCCCCTGTCACTCCCAGGGCACATTCCCCCAAAACCAGCCCTGCAGAGGTGGGAATGTCCCTGATTGTTCCCCTGGGCCAGGTGAGCCCTCCCCAGAACTGCAGCACCTCTGAGAGGGCTTCACCCAAAGCCTTTGGGGCTGCTGGGGAGCTGCTGCCACTGACACCCAGAGCTGGGAGAAGCAAGGAGATGATTCTGCTGTTCAGTTCCTGCCTGGGATCCTGGATTTGGTGAGGGCAGAGGTTGCAGCAGTCACTGCACACACAAAATCTGCCTTTTCTGGCAGTAAAACAGCACAGAGGGCACCCATGCACAGATCCCTGCAGGAAAATCCATCCTCTCTGTGATGGCTGAGACACAACTGCTGGGAAGTGAATTTTGGCTCTAAAGCCTTGATCCTCTCCCCTGAATCAGAAATCAGTTCTGGGGAGCAGTTCCTGGATTCTCTCCACACTGAACCTGCCCCTGAATCAGAGATCAATGCTGGGCACAACTTCTGAGCACTTCCTGGAATGGGGGCACATCAATCTTATTTTTCAGGAAGCTTTAAACAAAATCCAGCCAAGTCCAGGCTCTCACTTGCTCAGTTTTGATGTCTCAGATTTGTGCTCAGTGCAGCCTGAGCCTGGGATGGAGTCTGATTTACCTCATGGGAGAGGATATTTATCATTCTAATTGCAATTATTGCTGCTTTTTGCCTTTCCAGCTTTTTCTCCCTCTACTAAATTCCTTATTTTTAGCTGTATGCAAACAAGAAATCCATTTTGATAAAATCATCTTGCAGCTAAAAAGCAAATTTCTGTTGTGATCTTTGGATCTTTTGTAAACCTCAATGCATAAATTGCTGCCACTGCCCATCTTTGCCTTTTCCAGCCTCTGTGCCAGGATTTCTTTTCCAACAATTGCAACAAAAGGAGCATGAAATTCAAATTCTTCCCCCACAGAGTAAAACCCTGCACACATTGCAGCTCTCTTCACCTCCTGCTTTAATCTTTAATATATTGGGCCTGGCTCAGTGATTCCCAAAAGGAGGAAATAAAAAGTCTGGGATGTTCAGCTGAAGATGAAGCATCATCTTTTTTAAGGAACAAATTGCTCCACGTTTTTCTCTCTGAGTGGGAAAGCAGATTTTAATTCTGTGCTTTTTCAAAATGTATTTCTGGCTTGGAGAATTTGGTACTTCTGTGCACAACCAGGCTGGGACTTTGTCCTTTATACTGGAAAATAATAATGAGAAATATTTTGGAGAATGAAAGATCTTAAGAGGGTTTGAACATTTTATTTTCTCAGCAGTGTATTTTGCCTTGCCCTTGGTTATTATCTCTGAGGGGCTTTAATTCAATCATTCAGTCTTTTATTTTACTTCTTTTTAATGTGATTTTTTTCCCTCTTCATGTGGTGGTGCTGAGCAATTCCAAATCCCTGCTCAGGGGAGGAAATAACAGTGATTTTCTCATCAAACATCTCCCTCCTCCACTGGAGTTAAATGTTGTGCTTGATTGCTTTGGGAATGATCAGAGCCCCTATTTCCTTTATTACTGTACTTTACTGATTATTTTACAATCCAATTCTTAGCTTGTTATCCCAATAAAGAACAGCTTTTAACCCCCAGGTGGTTCTGTGGTGCTGAGCTTTGCTCACCAAATCCTGAGGGAATTTCTCAGTTCTTTCAGCACTTTCTGGGGTTCCTCAGTGTGGCTTTATTTACTCTCCATCCTTGATTGATGCTCATGTCTCAGGAGCCCAAACCAAATAAACATGAGCACTGAAAACTGCACAGGGAGGAGATGAAGCCTCTTAAACCCTGCTTTGATTTGGGTAAGCACTAAAGATAGGTTTGGTTTGAATTCAGGATGTTTGTCCCTTGTTTCAGGAGTAAAAAAGGGAATTTTGACAATCCTGAGTGATTTTGTGCTTCCATTTGTCCAGGGCACTGTCAGCACAGATTTGCACCTTAATTTATGAATAAACAATTTATGTAACACATTAATAATCCCTGGTTTTTATCTTCATGGCCTGCCTGGGAATTTCTGAGAACTAAATTTGAGCTGCAGGAGAATTTGATGCCAATTAATCCATAAATTAATTTACAAAGTTGTGCTGATTGCCTCTTTGATCAGATGTAGAGCATTGTGGAAACTCAAGGGGAGCAGTGCTGACTTTATGAATATATTGCAGTGGGAATTGAATAACAAACTGCTCTAATCTGGCTGAAATAGGAATTATTTTTGCTGAGCTGAGGGAAAGCTCCCATTTCCCAGGTAGCACCCACTGGGTGTGTTAGGAATGACTTTGCTGTGCTGCAGCCATTTCCCCTCAACCCCTGGAGTTATTTTGGGGCAGCACAGCCTTGAATGCTGGAAAGCAGCAGTGGGAATGATTTCTGCCATCAGGGGGCTTTTAATGCATTTTAATGCATAAATTGGATTTCTGTCACACTTCTGCTCCTCACCCACATCTCCTGATTCTGAGGGGCAGCAGCACTTTGGTCAGAAATGCCCCAAACTTTTCACATGGCATCATCTGAGAGGGGAAGCTGCTCCCTTTTGGGCTGGGTGGCACTGCCAACATCAACATCTGAGCTCAGCCCTCCCTTCAAACATCTGCATTTTTGTTTTCTTTTCCATAAACTTTGCATTCCTGGCTGCTCATGGGCTCAGCCTGGCTCTGGAGCAGTTTCAGCCAGTGCAGGGATTTTTGCTGGAGGTTTTCTCCAAGATTGGTAAAATTGCTGCTGGAAAAGGAGGCACCTGAATTTGGGGGATTTTTTTTTTGCCTCTTAGGCTGCTTCTTGCACCTCATTTCTCTTCTCAGCACCAGATTTCTCAGTGCTCTCAGCATCAGGGGTATTTTGTCTTGCAGCTGTAAATCACAAGGCTGTGGGAACATCTGCTGAATGCAGAATGAGCCCCTCAGTGACCTCCTGTTCCCCCTGAGCTCTGCTTTCTTTTAGGACAGTCTCATCTGCCTCTTTATCTGTGCTTGATGTCTGAATTTTTCCTTTTGGCTCGTGGCTTTGCTGCTTCCTCACTGCTTATGTTTCCATAAATCAGGCTCAGTCTGCTCTTTTCACTTCCTGAAAGAGTGGAAAAGACTGATTTTTACAGTTTGTGCTTTTGATCCTTTGAAATCTCAAATAATATCACAGCAAAATGAGGCTGAAGCATTAACCTGACTAAGAAGCTGTCTGTCCTTCCTGCTCAATGTTGATTTGTGGCTGTTGGGCATTTTTGGGAGCTGCTGGAGAAGGCACCAAAAGGTGAATTTGCTGCAGCAGTTGAAGGAATTCCCAATTCCCTCTGGATCTGTCAGCAGAAGGGAATTTGGGAGCTCCATCCCCTCCTCAGTGCAGGCTCTGGCATCTCTGAAAATGCTTTTCACAACATTTCAATGAGACATCACAAGCACCAGAGCTGATTTTCTTTCGTTTCTGGGATTGCTGGGGCTCCCAGAGCTGCTGTGGCTGTCCCTGCAGTTTGTCACCTCGAGCTGTGCCAGCAGAAATGACATCAGCAGGGTTGTTCATGCTGGGGTTGGGGCATTACTCACTTGGAGTCACTGGGGAGAAGGCAGGGAAGAAAACAGGGATTAAAATTCTGCCTTAAAATCAGGACTTGGTGAGAGCTGATCAGAAATCCTTGGTTTTTATTGGGGTTCTGATTTCAGCTAAAGGAGAAAGTGAGGAGGAAAAAAGGAAAAAGAGATACAGAGATGGATAAAATGAAAATGGGAAGAGGGTTGGGCTTTATGTCATGCAATGAATCAAATCTGAACAAGGCCAAGTGCCCTTTTTCTGAGGGATGGTCCCAAATCTGGGAGCATTGGTTCAGTCACCCTACCTGGAGTAATGCAGGTACTGGTTCTGGTTCTTTGTACAGCTCCTACAGCACCTACCCCACCTCAGAAATTCAGTGTAACAGTAA
>CADDXX010001489.1:3005-14370 GCA_902810485.1 Alauda arvensis
CTAGCTCTATTGAGAATTCGAATTAGACCCAGGTCTGACCTAGGGGTATCACCATATGAAATGATGTTTGGCCTTCCCGTCTTACTTACCCCCTACAGCACTGGAAATTATTCAGAAGGAGAAGCTGCAACCCAAGAATATATTAAAACAATTAGCAAGACTATCACTGATTTGAAAAAAAGAGGGTATCTTCCTCAAACCTCTCCCCTGGACACAGACATACACCAGATAAAACCAGGTGATTGGGTTTTGATCACATCCTAGAATACCACCCCACTAATCCCCCCAAATTCCAAGGTCCGTTTTTCAGGTGCTCCTTACTTCACCCAGTGCCATCCGGACGCAGGAGAAAGGCTGGACACATGTGTCATGAGTAAAGGGACCGTTGCCACCTCCAAATAATTCTGAAAACCTAGAAAGAGACTCTCCCAAGTGGATTGCTACACCACACCCCAATTCCTTGAAGATCACCCTATGAAAAAAAGGGGACTTAGGAGTGATCAAAGAGGTTACCAAAATATCCAATAACTACCTCAGAGACTGTTAAAGACTGTGGTTATAGCTTGCTTAAGCTAAAGTGTTGTTGTTGAAAAGCTAAAGTGTTGTTGTCGTTGATCTAAAGTGTTGTTATTATAACTTATTTAAGTGTTATAGAAAATTTCTGTTACTGAAACTGTTAAGAGACTTGAAGAAGTCCCTCATAGAACACCTTTCAGGCAGACGACCCTAAATTCAAAACCAGCAGGTAAGCATTTGCAAAGAGAACTCTGAGAGACAGCTCCAAAAACCGCAGAGGCAAGCCCAGGCGAGATCCAATGATTCGTACTGGACTCTGGGGAGGACTAATGACAATCCTACTCGTAGCTGAGTATGTAAAAGGAGCCTGTCCCAAGTGCTATTCACCCATCTATGATGAGGAAGACCTACAATCACTAATCAGGGTTCATATGAATGTAAAGCCTACCTGTTTTGATGCAAACAAAATCTCCACCTGTCAAGAGGAGGGGAAAGAATATTGGGTAGCTAAAAATACTGCCACATACAGGCAGTGGATGCTTGGAGAGTGTCCTATCAGGGACTGGTTTTGTATGGAAGAAATAAGTTACTTAAAAGGAGTCAGAGACCTCATAAAAGAGAAACCATTAAGAGCAAAGAAAGCTGAAATAGAGGAAYCAAGTCATAARAACCTTTTCATTGATATGATGGAAACAATAAGTCATGAACTAAATCTAACTAACTGCTGGATATGTGGGAGTACACAAATGTCTGACATATGGCCCTAGGAGGGGATAAGCCTAGCACCATTAGATATCCTAAGGTGGGAAAACACGAGCCAAAACCCCCTAAAAACTCAAGAAAGGAAGAAAGAACAATGGGATCTCCAGGCCAAAGTAGCTGGGGAAGAATGTATAACGAGATCTGGGAAAAGGTATAAAACATTTGTGGGGAAAATGGCATGCAAAAGATCCCTAAAGTTAAGAGACTTAACTCAGAGATGGATCCCAAAAGAACCAAAAACTTATTGGTCTAAAGACAAGCTAGAAACAGGGTGTGTTTATAAGGAAGGTTACCAATTATATCAGTGTGCATTCCAAGGGAAGAMCCCCTTTTGGGGAATTAAAAGGATTTCTAAGTATTGGGAAACCCCCTTTGACACCCAAGACACTGCTTGGAAAGCCCCAGATCATTTGTTCTGGATTTGTGGGGACAAAGCCTATACCCACCTCCCTGGGGATTTGGTAGGGAGTTGCACTATAGGTATTATAAAGCCCACCTTTTTCCTACTCCCCCGAGATTCRGGGAAGAGCCTAGGGGTGCCACTATATGATGACTTAAAAATAAATAACAGAGCAAAACAGGCAGTTATTGATTTGGGAAGCAGTCAGACCTGGAAAGGTAAAATATGGACCCCTGAAGAAATCATCAGAACTTATGGGCCAGCTACCTGGGCACARGACGGATCATGGGGGTACCGGACCCCAATTTACATGCTAAACAGAATTATCAGGCTTCAAGCCGTATTAGAAGTAGTATCTAACAAAACAGCCCTAGCTCTAGATCACATCAGCCAACAGCTAACCCAGACCAGGGCAGTAGTATATCAAATTAGACTAGCTGTAGACTATCTTCTAGCAAATGAAGGAGGCATATGCAGAAAATTTAATACCTCTGAGTGCTGTCTTGAGATAGATGACAAGAGTGAAATAATAAGAAACATCTCTAAAGAAATTAGAAAAGTAGCCTATGTAGGNTACCCACCTCCCTGGGGATTTGGTAGGGAGTTGCACTATAGGTATTATAAAGCCCACCTTTTTCCTACTCCCCGAGATTCAGGGAAGAGCCTAGGGGTGCCACTATATGATGACTTAAAAATAAATAACAGAGCAAAACAGGCAGTTATTGATTTGGGAAGCAGTCAGACCTGGAAAGGTAAAATATGGACCCCTGAAGAAATCATCAGAACTTATGGGCCAGCTACCTGGGCACARGACGGATCATGGGGGTACCGGACCCCAATTTACATGCTAAACAGAATTATCAGGCTTCAAGCCGTATTAGAAGTAGTATCTAACAAAACAGCCCTAGCTCTAGATCACATCAGCCAACAGCTAACCCAGACCAGGGCAGTAGTATATCAAATTAGACTAGCTGTAGACTATCTTCTAGCAAATGAAGGAGGCATATGCAGAAAATTTAATACCTCTGAGTGCTGTCTTGAGATAGATGACAAGAGTGAAATAATAAGAAACATCTCTAAAGAAATTAGAAAAGTAGCCTATGTAGGYACTCAAGAATGGAAACCTATGTTTAACATGGGTTGGTGGGATAATTTCTGGTCTCTTAAAGGTGCCTGGTGGAAAAAAGTGGKATTTATTGCCTTAAGTGCTCTAGCCGGCCTCTTACTCATCCCATGCATATTTCCCTGTCTAATTCGGACCATTACATCAACACTACAAGCCAGTCTCCAAACAGTAGAGAGCAGTACCCAAAAATCAACCAACATGTAAACATTAACATCAGATCTCACAGAACTCYAAGCTGCAGAGGAAATGTATTACCAATACCAACAAATGCAAGATATTACTCMCCAAGAACAAAATTGATGTGGGCAAAACAGCCCAATCAAAAGGAAAAGATTAGAGATTGAGATAAATAAGATCCCAGCTGAGATCCCAAATTGGAATATTACGTTGAAATGTTTAACTGTGTATGTTTTTTTAAGGGGCCAAACGGTCCCAGGTTGTTTCTCTGTTCCAGGTTTCCATGTACCCCAAGTTCCTGTTCTGTATCCAGTTTATTTTGAAATTTGTCCCCAGTTTTGTGATTTGTGAAGTGTCCCTGAAGGGAAGGGAGGGGAGTTCCCTTCTCCAAGAACACCAGGGAGCTGGCCCAGCCGTCGTCCCTTCCCCCCTCTTACCCCCAGGCAGCCTCGGGCCTGGCACGTGTCCTCCCCTTCCCCTTCTCCCTCCCCGGCACGGACGCCCGTTCTCTACCCCCTCCGGCTCCTGCCCAGACCCCCCCCAAAGGCCGCCCGCCCTGCCAGTCTGCTGGACAGCTCTGCCCGCCTTCCCGGTGCCTGCAGCCACTCTGGAGCCACGTGGAAACCCCAGCTTTCGCCGTATCGAAGTTCTACATGCGGTCCTGCTGCGTCTGCTCCCGCCACCTCCTGTCGAGCGAAAAGTCACCGCCCACTTCCACTCCCCTGCCGCCTCCAGACCACCGCCCCATATGCAAATACCCAGAGCGACCAAGAGCCTCTCTGCGCCCAGAAGCGTAGCCCAAACTGAGAAAAACTTTAATTTTAACAAACCTAACCAGAATTAAAGAACATAAAGGGTATCAGCATACGGACAGAGTCCTAGTGACTGCATAGATACCACTCACTCACTCACGAGCCACCTCGCCATGACTGCAAAGGAACTTAAAAAAGGTGACACCCCGGGACTTCCGAGCCCAAACCGAGTTCCTAGGCTCCTGTGAGGGTGAACTCCCAGGCCTGCGCTGCAGGGCAGGCCTGAAACACCTCCTCCCTGGCGGACCAGCGACGTTGGCACGATCCCTAGACCCCACGAGCCATCTGGGTTTTTTTCATAAAGTCTTTTAAAGGAGTAAAATCACTTCTCCTGCCCTTTTTATTTATAACATATATATATATGACTACCTCATATAGCAAGGGGGGAGGGGAGATACGGGAGAATAGGGAAAGGCGAAGCGCAAGATCTCGGGCTGTAACAGAAAGCTGCAGGGGCCCCCTCCTCCCCCTTGTCCAGTGCAGTGTCTTATCTTATCTGCCATGGAAGAATGCAGCCTTCCTGGTTCTGCAACGTCCTCCCTGAGACCCCTGTCCACCCCCCTCCAAACCCTGGTGGTTTTCCACTCCCTACTAGTCTGAGAGACCACAGACCCCCACTGACGTGGCAAGACCCCCCAAGACTATATAAACCTGTAAGACAAGATAATAAACGCCATTTTGCCTCCACCGTGCTGGTGTCTGTGTGCTAATGGCCYGTGGGGCCTGCAGGCCAGACCATGTGCTGACTCTGAACCAGGTCACTACGCCTTAGACAAAGGCAACAACGGAGAGGTAAAATGAAGGAGAAGCTAACTCAGTACTGTGTGGTGGTTTGGGGAGGAAAAGAAATCGGGGGACACATCGTGTGGCCAATATTTGGGACCTTTAAGAAATGGWCTTGTAGGGCCCTGAGGGAATTTGTGAATAATAAACAGACTGGGGTAAAAGAGGAATGGGAATATGTTAAGTTGTGGGAACAGGCAGACGTCAGACTTTTTAGATGAAGACTAAAAATTCATTGCTGAGAAGTCAGCTGATACTTGGGAGCCCGTAGATCATCTTCCTCCCCCATAGTTAATGCCACCCCCTTTACAACCCTATGCTCCCCCACTGGAGAGCCCTGGGACTCTGCCCCCACTTTGCAAGAGGCCTAGGCCCCCTTGACTGCTGCTTCTGTGTTGCAATCAGAGGCACGACCCCCCCCAAGCAGAATTTCTACCACCTTTCGGAGGCACGTCTCAACCACAAGACACAGTACYGTTAACGGGACCGGTCCCTGCCCTCCAACCCCCTAAGRCAGAGCTATTCTGCCAWGATCCCGTTCCTGGTCCTTATCCATCTGTGGAGCAGGACAAAGCAAAAGTCGCCCCTTACCCCACCATCGGTACAGATGCGGTGGCAGGTGAAAAAGGCCAAAGAAGAGTGTGGGGAGGAGGGACAGCCTAAGCTYCTTCCACTGAGGGAAGTGCCGACTGCTCCAGGAGTAATAGGTTATGTAAACGTGCCCATAAATACAGCAGATGTACAGGCTTTTAAAAAGGAAATGGGTAGACTAATGGATGATCCTTTTGGGGTTGTAGAGCTGTTGTATGAATTTCTAGGAATTAGTGTATACTCGTATGAGGATATGGTGGCAATTTTGAGATTGTTGTTTATATGTGGAGGAAAGGGAAATGATAAGGCAAGYGAGGATACGGGACTGGGAGCGTAGGAATCCTCAGGRAACAACAGGAGAGCAGAAGTGGCCCAGCCAGAACGCGGGGTGGGATGCTCAGACTGAGGAGGGACGTAAGAATATGATAGATACGTGGAACCTGGTGATTCAGGGCATTCAAGAGGCAGTGCCTAGAGGTCAAAACATCAGCAAAGTTTTTGGGGAATGTCAGGGAAAAGATGAAACACCGTCAGAATGGTTGGATAGGCTGCAAAGGAGCCTACAGATCTACTCTGGAATGGATCCTAACTCCCCCATTGGGGAGGTGTTGCTAAGAAATGCAGTTTGTGGCAAAATCCTGGGAGGATATCAGGAAGAAACTAGAAAAAATAGAGAATTGGCAAGAAAAGAGTTTGCAAGAGCTGCTGAGGGAGGCTCAAAAGGTGTATATGAGAAGGGATGAGGAGAGGCAAAAGGCCCAGGCAAATGTTTTAGTTGCGGCAGTCAGAGAAGCCCAGAAACAGGAGCAAACACAGGCGCCCGGGAAACCAGGGAAAGAGGTTGCATATAAGAAGCGGTCACCTGCCCCATTAAAGGGGAAGCCTGAAAACCAGGGGAGTAACCTCAAATGCTTTTGCTGCAAGGAGAAGGGGCACATTAAGCGCCATTGTAAAAAGAGAATGAAGGATWAAGTTATTTTCCAAGAGGATTAGGGATGTCTGGGGCTTTTTATTATGGTATCCAGATCATCTGAAAAGCCCTTGATAAAGTTAAAGATAGGACCTCAGAAAGAGATAACAGAGAATTTAAAGTGATAAAAGAAGTACTGATGGCTGCCCTGGTCTTGAGCCTTCCCAATGTGAGGAGGCAATTCCAGCTTTTTGCAGATTTAAGCAATCACACTGCCCACGGGGTTTTAACACAGGAATGGGCCAGGAGTAAGAAGCCCGTAGGCTATGTGTCAAAACTCCTGGACCCGGCGAGCAGAGGCTGTCCCACTTGTTTACAGACTATAGTGGCTGTGGCACTGTTGGTAGAAGAGGCCGGAAAAGTCACCTTTGGGGCCCCATTGGTAGTGTGTACCCATCATAATGTGAGAGGGATTTTGCAGCAAAAGGCGGAAAAGTGGCTTACAGACTCGAGACTGCTAAAATATGAGGCCATACTAGGTACATTCTCAGGACCTAGAGTTGAAAATGACAATAGTACAGAACCCAGAACAGTTTTTGTTCGGGGAAGCCAGTGAAGGCTGCATGCATGATTGTACCAAGATGATAGAGTTACAGACAAAGATAAGGCCCGATTTCAAGGAAGAGGAATTAGAGGAAGGTGAAAAATAGTTTGTAGATGGATCAGCAAGGGTCGTAGAGGGAAAAAGAAAATCTGGATATGCCATGGTTGATGGCATTACAGGTAAAGTAGTGGAGTCAGGTTCTTTAGGCCCTAGCTGGTCAGCCCAGGCGTGTGAATTATATGCGGTATCACAAGCACTAAAAAGGTTAAAAGGGAAGAAAGGCACAATTTTTACTGAGTCTAAGTATGCATTTGGAGTAGTACACACATTCGGTAAAATTTAAAAGGAAAGGGGACTAATCAGTACCCRTGGAAAGGGGTTAATTAATGGGGAATTGATAAAAAGTATCTTAGATGCAATACGAGGACCAGAGGAAATTGCGGTAGTTCACATAAGAGGACATCAGTCAGGGACGAACTTTCGAGTTCAGGGAAATAATTTGGCAGATGAGGAGGCAAAAAAGGCAGCACTCTTGGTAGTCAGAGTTCCCGAGATTGAAAATCAGGAGGCTCAAGAATATCTTCCCCGCCCCCTCCTCCGTGTGGCGCGGCTTCGGCCCCGCCCCCTCCCCGTGGCGGGCCCCCACACCCTGCGCCCCCCTCCCCCCATCCCCTTGGCGCAATCCACCATGTGGCTGCGGGCCCCTCCCCCATCCCGCGCGGCTCGTCCCCCCGGGCGGAAAACACCCGGTATCGGCCGCCATTATGCGATCGGGCAACCGGAAAGGGAAGGAGCCACGGCTGAAAGGAAGCCATCTTGGTTTCCGATCCCGGCTGTACCCCGGAAGTCCTGACACGCAGCCGATACCCCGCGTGGTCCCCCTCATTCTCTGAMACCTAAGAGAGTGACTCTTCCCTTTCAGACGTTGAAGATTACTGGACTCGGGTTCCGGAGGAGGCGGTAYGGGATGGGGACTGTGATTTTGCTTCAAAAATCACCGCGTTCCYGGTCACCRTTCAGACCGGCCGCCGGGGGCGTCWMGTGGAATGGAAACCCATTCCTTATGCAGAATTAAAGGAGTTACACAAAGCTGCAAAGGCACACGGGCGCAGCTCACATTACTTTCGGAATCTTTTTGATGCCACCCTCTCCTCGCATGTTCTGCTTCCGCATGATTTAAAAAATATTATGGGTTGTCTTTTAGCCCCTGCTGAATACATGCTCTGGGAAAGAGGGTGGAAAAGGCAAACCACCCTVGTGGTGGAAAACAATAACAAGGACCCTAATAAACCCCGAATTGACTTAGACCTTGCATTGGGCGAAGGGAACTTTTCCAAACCACGGGACCAGCTGACGCTACCAGAAGGGACTCTAGCAGAGATCACAAGCGCAGCCAAAGCAGCGCTGCTGCTTGTTCCCGATGACACTACCCCCACTGAACATTTCAGTGCCATCAAACAGGGACCCGATGAGAACTTTATGAAGTTTGTGGACAGGCTGAAAGCAGCTTTAGACAAGCAGGTGGAGAGTGCCTCTGCCAGAACAGAGCTGCTGGTCAACATGGCATCAYATAATGCTAACGCTGTAACTAAAGCCGTCCTTCGGGCTCTGCCATTCGAGCCACCACCCACAATAGATCAGATGGTCGAGGCTGTGGTGAAACACGCAGCCTCTGAGAACTCAGTMGCTCGGGAAGTGTCAAAGGGTGTAGCTGAGGGTGTCTCCTCTATTCTAGCTGCTGCTAGGATACGAGATGATCGCCGATGCTTTGTCTGTGGTAGCCCTGATCACTTTATGATAGACTGTCCGCAGCGGCCTCTGGTCATTGACAACAGGCAAAACCAGTCATGGGCTCGTGCTAATTCCAGAAGACGTGGGGGGCAGGGAAACTGCTGACCGAGCGCGCCTCAGCTTCGCGCTCAGACACAAGTTATGCTGAGGAATACTGCCGTTCCCCCCACTGCCCACAGCCGCCGGTACCCAGGGAACAAGAGGTCACTGAGGATCAATTCTCCAGAGCCTCCCTCGCCACGGTCAGGGGCTCCACAAGCCGAGAACTGGTGAGCCAGCAGTCAATTCACTTTGATGATGACGAGCTTGTTTCCATACCAACAGGGAAAAGGTCACCATTCACAGAGGCAGTGGATGTCCTGGTTATAAGACACCCTGAAGCTTCTCCTGAAATAACTGTAATACCTGAGGTACTGGCTTTGCCACCTGGCAAAGAAATATGTGTGACTGCTATCTGCCTGGACTATCCTTTCTATTTAAGACTAAACCAGACTATTGCTCAGGCTTTCTTGTTACCCCCATTGGACCCGGGCGTGAAACTGTTCGCCCCTGAGGTGTATTGGACTGAGTTCCTGAATGAGAAAAAGCCGAGTTATCGCTGTACACTGAAGGGTGATGGTATAGATTTCCAACTCACTGGGGTCATGGACACAGGGGCCGATGTTTCTGTGATTTCTTACAGCGTTTGGCCTAAGGATCTAAAATTAGAAAGCCCTAAGGACAAGCTTGCAGGCATTGGTGGTGCTACCTGGACTCGGAGGTCAAAAGATTACATACAGGTTGAAGGCCCTGAGGGGAGGGTAGCCACGGTAAGACCTTTCATTATTAAAACACCGGCTGCAGAGCCCATTGTTCTGTAGGGCAGAGATGTCCTAGAACAGTGGGGAGCCTCCATAAAAATTKGAAACCAGGTTTTCTAGGAAGGGCCACTGGAAGTGCGCACTTTCCATCTACACCCAAACTATCTYGGACCAGCGATAAGCCAATTTGGGYGAACCAGTGGYCCATGTGTCCCCAAAAACTGCACGCATTAGAAACCCTGGTGGACGAGCAGTTGGCAAAGGGGCATCTAGTTTCATCTGACAGCCCCTGGAATACACCAATATTCGTTGCCCCAAAACCTGGAAAAAACAAGTGGAGACTCTTGCAGGATCTGAGAAAGATCAATGCAGCGATTGAGGAGTTCGGGGCCTCTCCAGCCAGGTCTGCCCTCTCCCTCCATGTTACCAGGGGACTGGCCTTTAGCTGTACTGGACATTAAAGACTGTTTTTTCAACATTCCTTTACATCCAGCAGATGCACCACGCTTTGCTTTCTCCGTACCCTCCCACAATCGAGGTGAATCTTTACGATGTTATCATTGGACAGTCCTGCCGCAAGGAATGCGAACCAGTCCCACCATCTGCCAGTGGTACGTGGCCGCAGTAATCTCTCCAGTGAGGAAAAAGTTCCCCACATCCATCATACTGCACTACATGGATGACTTGCTCCTTTGCTCCCCGACAGATGGAGAGCTACAACAGCTTCTGGACGAGACCTTTGCAGCAGTGAAGGCAGCAGGATTTGACATAGAGCAGGACAAGGTTCAGCTGTCGAGCCCTTGGAAATATCTGGGACTCCAGCTGGATCAGAGACGGATCAAGCCACAGCYGCTGAAAATACAGGAGAACCCTAAGACTCTGCGTGAACTACAACAGCTGTGTGGTTCCATCCACTGGGTGAGGCCACTGCTAGGGATCACTTCAGAGGATCTGGCACCGCTGTTCAACCTGATGCCCGGAGACACCAGACCGAACTCGCCCAGAACTCTGACGCCAGAAGCTGAGAGGAGCATCGAGATCATCCAGGAGGCACTGCAGTCACGGCAGAGTCACAGGTTTGATCCCAAACTGCCTTTTTCATTGGCAGTGTTGGGAAGGATACCACATTTACATGGGTTAGTATTTCAATGGGATGAGGGGATGAAGGACCCCCTTTTAATCACAGAGTGGGTATTCCTTCACTCCAGACCAAGTAAAACCATCACAACCCCTCAAGAGCTTATATCTCAACTGATTATGAAGGGAAGGACACGTCTTCGCTCTCTCTCAGGGTGTGATTTCACCAACATACATGTTCCAATTAATACAGAAGGAGAATTAGGACATATAATGCAGAATAATACCTGTATTCAATTCGCTTTGGATAGTTATCCTGGACAAATTTCAATCCATTATCCAGCTCACAAATTATTTAAAGCATCATTTTATTTGGTTCCAAAATTCATGCAAAGTCGAGCCCCTTTGGATGCTCTAACAGTTTTTACTGACGGCTCTGGTTCTTCACATAAGTCAGTTATGACATGGCAAAATCCTGACACTGAGCAGTGGGAAGATGATGTCGAGGTGGTGGAAGGTTCTCCACAAATTGCTGAACTAGCTGCCGTGCTTAGAGCTTTCAAAAGGTTCCAGGACAGGCCACTTAATGTGGTCACTGATTCGGCCTATGTAGCTGGAGTAGTGATGAGAGCTGAACACTCAGCTCTCAGAGAAGTCAAAAACAAAACACTGTACAGGCTGCTTGCGAAGCTAGTCCAGCTAATTTCCCACCGCAAGCACCCATTTCATATAATGCGTGTGAGATCACACACTGACCTTCCAGGGCCTATAGCCGAAGGGAATAAGAGAGCAGATGCTCTGGCAATGGCTGTCAAAAGATGCAATGTCCCCAGCCTGTTCCAACAAGCTAAGCTCTCTCATGAATTTTTTCACCAAAATTCATTTGCTCTRATGAGGCAATTTCAAATTACTAGGGACCAGGCCAGAGCTATTGTGGGGACTTGCCCTCACTGCCWGTCATCACAGGTGCCTTTCCTGGAGCGGGGGGTTAACCCACGAGGACTAAATTCAAATGA